>NNCF01126410.1:905134-1010769 GCA_002313205.1 Laupala kohalensis | reverse complement strand
TCATGTTCCCACTGTGGTCTTGAGAGGGGCGAAGGCGATTCAGACTCAGGCGTGTTCTTCCGCTCGGCTGACAGCTGCCGCGTCGACCGGATGACGACTCCTGAGTCACGTCTCGGTGCGTTGTCGCGGTCCAACGTCGCGACGCCACCATCACCACCGGTTTCTATTGATCTCAGGAGGAGAAGCAGCGTCGCCCAGGGACAATCGAGATGGACATTGGTGCGGCACCGGCGGTCGTGTCCGCGGGCGGCGAAACAATTGAAGCCCACGCGGTGACAGCTCTTGGTGGCGGCGAGATCGACCGAGAAGCTAGTCGCCACGCAGACCGCTTGCGATGCAGCTTTTAGGGCTCATCGTAGGAGACAGAGAATTAGAACAATGGTACATGCGAGAACTGGACAGAGCTGGAGAGAGCTGTGGACATCTAGCTTGATGCCTCAATCTCCAAATATATTGCGAGAGCCTATTTTCAACAGGTTAAAAAAGGAATAAATATTAAATGTATTTTGAGAAGGTAAGGAGATAAAAGAAGAGATATTGATTTTGTTCATTTGTATTATATTTGTTTTTATACTGGAAGTATTAGGTTACAAGAACTGAATTCTTCATCATCACATATTTTAGAAAAAGAAATAATATAGAACAGATGTTGTATGGTCTGGAAGTGAAAGAATGGATAGCAAAAATGTAATTTATATTTATTAGAACAATGTGAGATACACCCGATAAGCACCCAAAAACATAACTTCACAACTTTATTAGTACACGTTATTCAGAGATAAATATTAAACTCAACGTAGAAAACATACTGGAAAATTGAAAAATATAAACGTAGGCTTTCGCGACCGGAGTCAGTATAAATAATAAGTTTATATTCGAAAATTGTTTATATAATATGTATGTAATAAGTTTATACCGGACAAACAAGTTTATATTCGAAAATTGTTTATATAATATGTATGTAATAAGTTTATACCGGACAAACAAGTTTGTACTGGAAAATTGTTACATAAAATGCTACTCTTCAACTAAAAATACCCCCTCTCTCAGCACTTCAGGAAATCTTGGAAATCCTCATCCGGAGAAACACTAAATCGTGAAGGCTTAGATGCGCAGCTGCCTCCATATGCTACCAGGGCCAACGACGTCCACACTCCCTCAACCTCAGGAGTGCTGATAGCATGGTGGCAGACACACGAAGCGAGGGCGAGACGAGTCTACGCTTGGACGGATGGGCGCGCCACATTATGAGAGGGTCGCCACAGACTAAGTGGCTTTCAAGGCAATGGAGAGAAGTAGAAAGAGAGAGAGAGAGAGGAGTACTCGCAATCGCATGAACTGATTCCACTAGAGGAATTAACCAGCGAATACAGTCATAAACTTATAAGATCGAAACGAAAGGTATTCTCCATCAATTGATGAACGGGAGAGAGTTCGTGGAATTAATGCAAACATCACATAGAAATTAACAAAATATGTAATAATGGCATATCACGAAAATATAAAGGTGTTTAATAGGTGCGAATAATAAAATTGTACCTACATAACATATTTAACGGGCATCAAGAAAAGTGGAGAGACAACGGAAATCATCACTTGCGCGATAAATGAAGAAAGAGAGAGAGAGAGAGAGGAGAGAGAGAGTGAATACCTCGGTCAACGTGAGTCCCTCCATCATCGTCGTTCTAATTTCAGCGGTGCCGAGACGCTTCTCGAAATAATTGGAAACCATGGCTAGCGTCCACGACGAGCGTAGCATATACACTACCCCGCTGACCACTCTATTTCGTGCGGTTCAACACAGCAGCAGTTCCTATTCACCTTGCATTGCTTCATTTCATTTCTTCGATTTTTTTGCACACACGTTGTTTAAGGAAATGATCAAGATATTTGTTTTTATCGAATACAAATATTATTCAGGAAAATTTTCTTTACATACTGATAAAATAATGCACTGAAAGTATTTTTAAATAATTGTTTAAAAAAGATTTGATTGCCGATAAATATACAGAAATAACTAATTTAAATAAAAATTGATAAAAAATAAGATTACACACTCTGAATTTATTTCATAGCAAAAATATAAAGCATTTTAAATCATTTCTTTAAACACTTAAAAAAAAAGAAAATCTTTTCACACATTAAAAAAGAGAGAGTACTTAGGATTACATCCAGAATGGTCAAATGTCTCATAAATACTAGTTGTTACAAGCTTTTATTTAACTTCGTAAGTGGTTTCTGTTTTTTTGTTAGTTCTTATATTTGGGCCAAATCTTTCAACTGAATTTTAAACCACTTCACCTTAACTGAAATTTGGCACACATATATAAAACCTCTGTCAGTGCAATATTATGATGTCTATTTCCAAAAAATGTAATAAAATGATAAATAGTAAATGTATAAAATGGATATAATTATGAACTCTATTAGTTGTTAAGATACTATTGAGCTTACTTAGGAAACTTGTGTAGGGAACTTCGTATAATGCGATTAGAAACATCTTGATTCCCATTCTGACGTCAAATATGTCTGACGAGCATGAATAATAAAAATTTAGAGAAATATCTCGATAAGAGAAAACTTAACTCCAACTAAGTTTATTTACTCCATCACTCGCTCTTCCTTCAAGCATGTCGATGGATGTGATATGCATGAGACAGGATGCTGATAAGTTGTGGAATACATAGTTTTAGAGCTTTCATGCGTGGCAAGCTGTCGTATGCGTTCTAAGTTCACTCAAACTCCGAAGCCCCTCGTCTTGACAGATGGGTGTGTGTGTATTGAAGCGAATGAAGAGATGTCGAGATGAATTTCTTCTTCCATTACGGTTCTCTTACATTTCATCTGAAGATACAATGTCAATGGACATTTAAAACGTCTTCAAACAATTTTTTTGATATTAGATAGTATATAATTAAATATCCACGGATTATGTTCATGTTCCAACAGTCGCGATTATTTCCAGATGAAATCATCATATACGCACATGTCCTCAAAATTTTTTGTTCCTTTTCTGTGTAACCGGACGGGACATATTATGCATCGTACTTAAGAGTATTGAAACAAGTGTCTATGATTTCCTATTATGTAATCATTCACCTTTTCCTTTCCGAGATGACGACATTTAAAAATTACATCAAGAACAGACGCTACTCGCCTCATTTATTTAAAATCGATGCAACTTGATTTCTTGATTCCAGACAAATGAAATCGCTGACGCGTCTGTCCATGCTGCTATAAACGATGTTCATTGGGAATCGTAGATGAGTTACGTGGTGCTCCATAGTATATTACCATATAGTAATCATTAATGTTCTGGTGTCCTGTTTACATTGTTCAACGCCTAATACGAAATAGAGTGAAACTTGCTTATAACTTGCAGATTGGTGAATGTAGTATCTGCCATATTGTCCAGGTAAATAAATTAGTTTTGCTAATAGCGTCTTTCACCAACGTTCTTATCGGCCGGATAGCACAACTACGATTACTTAACCGTCCTGTAGAGGTACATTGTCTTTTACAACGCTCTTTCCGTTGAATTGCCTGATACCAGAGAGGTAATCCTACCGGTCGATAGGTGAGCGGATGAGCAATATCAGGACGAGTGAACTTCAAATATGTAGTAGTGTCCAATTACCATATTTTTGAAAAACTGGATAACCTTAAGAATACTTAGTTTTTGTTTTGTAGTACATTACTTACATAATTAAAAAAGATGTTACTATAAATGATATTTAAAATAAGAATAAAAACTCTCTAATCAGAAAAGAGGAGCGAAAATAAAAACTCAAATAGCTAAATGCCACCAAATTTTTTTATATTATGATAATGATGCATGAGGTAAATAATTTGAATGAAAAAATATTAATTGATAACTATGTTTGATGTTTAGATATTGCGGTTTTGGGAGTCGTCCTTTCCTTTATTAATTTTCAATTAATGTTTCCTACAAATATCTTCCATTTTCAGTCCGCTCTTCGACGATACAGAAGCTTGCGCTGTAACATGAGGATTTTGCGACGCAATATCTGGTGTCTTTTGTAAACGATTCATAATTAATTCTCGCAAAAATGGCTACGTCGAACGGTTTGCTACCGGGAGTCGTGTAGGTAAGAGTGGTGAAAGGTGCATGATTTATCGATCAGTTAGTGAAAACTTGGATGTTTATCCGCTCAGCAAGTACCCGGCAGATAGTGGAAGAGTGGTGAAAGACGACCTAAATCAAATTAAATATTCAGAGTATAGTACAGAATGCTAATTTCATTGAATTGCTAGTATACCGGTATTTTTCAAAGAATATTTCCTTGTATCCGCTTGTTCAGGTTGAATTCCCGCTGACTTTTATATGGAATTACAGAGTGTACAGAAAACATAGTACAGAGAATACACAGGATAATGTTATTAAAAAATCAATATTTTGTTGATACGAAATTAAGAGGAAATTCCAGATCAAACCTTAATTTCGTTGTATGATGAAATGAGTGAAATCAAGTAAAATTGTTCTTGGAAATGTCGGCATGGTGTGTGTTAGCAGAGATCTCGCCGTCACCCGCCGATGCAGCCACCCTCGTAGCTTCACGCCGCGCCGCTCTCAGTTAGCGAGCAGCCGTTAAGAACCGAGATCTTCTTTACACGGCCGTCGTACACGCTGAACGCGTGCACAGACAGTGGAATGAGTGGAGGGAGGTGGCAGAGGAAATGACGACGAAGAGGGTGAGGAGGGAGGCTGCCCCAGAGAATAGGACGCCGGGCGGGGGCGATGGGACACCGCGTGTGCTGCTTGTAGACAGTGGCAAGTGCGAGGGACCACGAGGGGACGTTGCTCAGTCGAATTGAGGGGTCGTCTCACGCCGTGGAGATGAAGGGCGCTGTGACGTGTGGTAATCTAAGCTCTTAGAAGACAGTGCGATCGAAGAATTTGACTTAAATGAATAGATATTATCAGCGGCCCGCAGCTTTACAAACTTAAATCTCAAGTTAATAACCGTCTTTCGTACAGAGCAAGGGTGAATTGTTATGTATTGTTCGATTATCAAAGTTTTTAATAATACCTTATGGCTTCACTTGAGTCACTGTGGTTTTGACAATGCTAACTTAACAATGTTAGTTTGTCTTAGATCCGGAATAATCTTAAAAAGCAAGTAAAAAATTAAATTTGCATGCATCATAATTGAGTTATGATCTAATTTTGAGAGAGATTGTGTAGTGCTGTATAATGTACGGCCGATCAATATTTGTGGAAAAAAAGGTGTAAACCTTCATTTAACTACAATATTTATTCGAAATATTAAGAGCAGAGTGAAAGTAAAATAGCCCCCAATCGTGTTACTGAACGGAAGAAGATCCAGTCAACACGGACAAGAGTCATAAAGGAGAAGATCAGGAAGCAAAGGGGTTGGAAAAGATGGGTGAGACAGCACGGGGGCCCAAGGAAGTCGTGTGGAAAAGGGGACGCGTTGAGAAGACGCGGGCGCGACGGGGAGCATCTCCCCCTGCCGCGCGCGCCGGGCCGCTCCGCGCGCGAGCGCCTCTCTATAAATTGCCGGCGCTGCAGCAGCCGCCTCCGTCGCACAGCCAACGCCCGCGGCTGCTGTCTTTTCGTCTTTGAATCGTAATTAACAGGGGCCCGTGGCCGCCATTAGCGTAATTAAAGTACGGCGCGGTGGCACAGCAGCGGTGCACCCCACCGATGGTCTTATCTTATCTCGGCTTCTTCAGCTGCGCCCGCGGGCGCGTTGCGGCGCCCTACAAGGTGGGGTGGTGGTGAACGGGGTAGATCTCACAGACGAAGGGAGGGTGGGAGGGATGATGGTGGTAGAAAAAAGTGTAGGGAAGTAGGTGATTGTGTGAGAAAATAAACGCGTTTGAAAAACTCAAATGTGAGATTCGAATGTATCCTTATAAGATATCTCATATATACTTGTATACGAGTGATGCTATATAAGTTGACCAAAAATGAATATATTAAAAGATAAGATATACGTAAGAAGTGTGCCGCAGAAAATGGATAACACAAAGTCACCAACATTCCCACCAAACTACGAAATAAAAGTATTGCAGAAATAAGGAAATCGCGACAACTAAGGAATGAAATGCAGAACTTTGGAAAAATACGAGTAGGGATTCAGAAATTAAAGCTCTGGTAATCATTTTGTCACATTTTAAGAACATTTCGTACTAATATTTTACAGTTGGAATAAAATATATAATAATCGATACTGATTTAAGAAATAAATAAATTACTTGTTCGTTCAAAAATTATTTTAAGGAGATTTAACTTCTTTATAATATTGTATGTGCATTCGTTTAAATCATATACATTTACATGAAATAATTTTCTTTCGAAAAAAAAATTATGTAGCTCTTCAGGTCTCCAGTGCATTAAGTAAGGGAATATGAATGAAGATCAATAAATGAATGTTCAACATGCTGTGATATAATCGATGCATGATGAAACGTTGACAAAACAGTAAAATAATATAGTATCTTGGCATTGTTAAGGAAAGTTGAAACTGGTTACAAATGAGAAGCTTAAGTTGAATACTGGAATGTCTTAACCACAGNGTTGAAACTGGTTACAAATGAGAAGCTTAAGTTGAATACTGGAATGTCTTAACCACAGTTTCTTTCGTAATGACTAAAAGAAATAAAAACAAGAACACAACAAAGAGTAGTGGAATATCAATAAGAACCTCAGGAATAAAACATTCACCCCGCAAGAACACTGCGATAAAAGCGCCAATAAAATCATGGAAACCCAAGCGTATACAATGATATTCTTGGCGTTGCGGTAGGGAGTGCGCCGGGACAGAGGTGGGTCGTTGATATTCAATTCGGAATCACTTTGGTGCGGATGGCGCCATGGCTATCAGTGGCTCTAGCTGAAGGCCCGAAGAGTATGCGATCGAGGGCCGTAAGCCCTTCGCCGCCGAGGACAGATCGCGGGGGACTGTGACGAGGCGATGCGGAGCCATCCGTCAGCTAGGAGGGAGATGTTGTGCATGAGAACGAAGGGCGCCGATTTCTCCACTGGAGCTGTGGCATTCAGGGTGCTAAAGGTCGGGGATCCATCATCGCTCCTCTCTGGGATGAGATGCGTCGTTGGAGGAGATGAGGTTGCGAGGGGACATTTTGGGATGGAACAGGTGGTGGAGGTAAAGTAGAGAAGAAAGATTTGGATGCTTCGTGCATTGATAATGGTAGATTAATCGAAGAGACGGTACACGGGCTAGTGCTGTGGCGTAGTAGAATATACGCTGAGCGGAAGGAAGTAGGGGAGCGAGACGTCAGAGGATGGAAGGAGCGGCCGGTTCACTGCTGGTGAGGCAGAGGCAGCTTCGGAATGAAGATGGATGATTTGCAGGTCAGGCTAACAACGGGTTTGGTTCACACAACGAGCGGCCAGCGGTCGAACTAAAGCAAAAGGCCTTGTTCGCCGTGGACAGTGAGGAACACAGAACGCATAAGGGCGGGTGAAGCGAGCCCCAGTATGAAGGTCGACTATTGAGCATTGAGCAGTGACGGATATAGGGGGGCTATAGAATCCCCCTCATTGAACTTAAACTCTCAACAGATAAAAATGAAATTGATAAAAGCCATACTTAGTCAAAGTGTTACCAGATTTCTCGTACTCTAAATTTACATGTTATAGGCAAACGTAATACAAATTTGTGTTTTAATTTCTGCGTATAACATGCACTGGTTGTAGCAAAATCGCAACACTAAACATGTTCCATGCAGACTTAACTCTACAATAATTGTACAAGTGATACATCGCAACCGCATTGCCGACAGTATAACTCACGGCTAGTCTTCAATTAACGTTTTGAGAGGCAGCAGGTGAAGTCATTCTTTATGAGACCTTCACCTATTTCACAGAGAATGGGAAAGTCTTGAGACGTTCGAAATTTGCCATTTCTACATGTTTCATGGCATCTATAGACGGTGTGCTTATTCTACTAAATTACGGGATGTCCTTCCATACTCTGTGCTGTCAATATACACATTGTAAGCTGTTCGTTACCTCACTAGAAGAGCTATAACTTATTCGTATTTATGTATTCCGCTTAAGAGACCTATTCTAGACCGTTGTTTTAAAGAATATATCCTTAACTAATTCTACTAAAATTAACGTCCATTATATAATCTAATTAAATAAATAATGAAAGATTTACGACATTTAGTGGACGAACAATATATATTTTGTGATAAGAACTCACAACCTTTCGACTTCGTTTTAAGCCGTCGTCAGGTGATTCAAATAATAACAATGATAAGAAACATAACAACAAAACAATTGATCATGACATTAAACATAAATATAAACACAAAATATGTTTACAAAAAAATAACAAAACACAGAAACTACACAAACATGTTACAATATTGTTATTTGTATACCAGATAGCTTTTCAGTGTCTATTGCGTAAATTCAAACTCCCGTGAGTATTTTTTATAAATATAATTTCTGATATGAAACGTTTGTAATAATTAACTTCTTTGTCTAAAATTAATTTATTTTCTCAATCCATCAGGTGATCATTATTAATGCAATGTGCGATAACTACAATTTGTTCAATTGATTTTCAATTCCGTTTGTGCCCTGGATTCTAGCTCTTAACCCTCTTTTTGTTTGACCTACATAGCTACCATTAAAATCTTTCCATTTTATTTTGTACACTATGTTGTAAGTATTCATGAGATCTTTCTTATCTTTCTCTTTCGTTATCATATTATTTCTTTTATTTTTAAATGTTGAATTAGTAGGTCGTGAGTCTTTCATTATTTATTTAATTATATTATCCTAAAAAATTCTTGATTAGGAATTTATTTTATAATTTTCATGTATTTGTTGATTGTTCATTATGACTGCAATAAAATATATATTTTCATGTATTATTTGATTTTTAAAATTCTTAAAAAATAATTAAAGGATAAAGATTTCGTGACCAAATCTTTATAAAGTTCTGAAATTTTTACCTTTAATATGTATTTGCCATTTTAAACATTAAATTTTGGTCACTATTTAATAAATTGTTGTTTACCTATTGATGAGTTGATGTATTTTTTTAAAAGACAATATTCATCAAATTTGTGCTGTACAAGCATAACTTTCAAACAGAAATGCTTCCCTGATCCCTCCCCGGTTAGCTCACCCCCCTTTGATTACGCTCTAGATTCATTACTCAATTGCCATTAGTCACATTTCAATGTGCAAAACATTATTCAGTGAATTAAAAATTTAAGAGATGTTTATAATTTCTTCGATGTAAGAGAGTTGTGTTTTAGTGGCAACGCCTATATATGTCTGTAGCTATTGCCATCGAGAAACCAATCTCTTCGAATTACGACTCAATGATATTTTATTGAGAAACTGCACATCGCTCTGTAACACTATTTGGGTGTAGGACGCTCATGTATTATTTATAAACCGGCAAACTCTTGAGGCATCTTTTATTCCGAATACTGATGAGAGTTGTAATAGTGTTTCTAAGACTAAAGTTAGAATTTTTTTTTTGAGAAATTTGGATTTACAATTGCTTTCAAGGTCGCCGGATTTAATGGTTTCTGATTTTTTTTGCGGGGGTGCTATTTCAGTACAAAGCTAATGCCACCTGGTCACAATAGTTAACGAGAGTTCAAAATTAATACTCGAGGTGAAATAGGGCCAATTTTATCAATCCAATAAGCTAAATGAAATCAAAGTAGGTAAATACGGCAAAAACAAGAATTTAATGTTTAAAGTCTAATTAATGAATCACATTTTGACTCAAATATATTTAAAAATTATAATTTTGAGTCAATTTGTAATAAAGCTAAAGTAAAGCTACTAAACGAAAGGTGATAAGTTATTTATCCGAAAGAAAGAACCTTATAGTATATTAATATATAATAATAATAATAACAACATTTTATTGGGGTTTTAGGGATCGCCATAATAATAATAATATATACATTCTTCAATGCTTGAATTGTATATTAACCTCTTGATACATTATAAGACACTTGCACGAAAAAATAATAATATAACTACTCCCAAACCTACATATATAAAAACATAATAATAAAAATAATATTTTAAATATTTATTTCATTAAAATAGAAAGTTTGTTTCATTGTTCAGTTCTAAAAACTTATTTTCTCTAGCGTCTCTAGTGTTTCGTTTTTATTGCGGCGGCTTTTTGACGTTCTCGAAGCCGTAAACACTGCCTCGTAACACGCATGAATGGTTTATTAGTTTAACCAAGAGTTTCCTGAGCGTGTGAGGGCGCGTCAGAACGAGCTTCATATTTGTCACACCAATGAATCCGCATTACGTGAAGTGGTGCCCTTAGCGCGCCTATTACTGTCGCCCTCTGCGCGATTTTTCCGATAATTGAAAGGGGCGGGGCTCTGCATGACGCGTCGCGCGTATCGCCCGCCTGTCGATACCACTTCGCGCTCGCGTATAAAACACACTCGACCATCGATTGCTGTGAAGAGAGGGTCGACTGCTCTCGACGATGGAGCTGTACTGTGCTCTCAAAGTTTTCACCACACTTTTACTTTGCACTGAATGATCCAACGAAAATTAACTAAAGTTCTAACTGAACGGAAGCATGGTAAACATTCAGCAGCATTAAATTCACATCGGGGTACACACCTTTAAATAATATTTGTTGCACAACATGTTTCCTACCTCCATGGAATCAATTAAATGTTTCTGGGTACATAAAATATATTATTTGTAGTAAATTTGTCGATTATTAAATATATTAAAAATATTTCTGTTAAAAATATAACATTCAAATTTAAATACTTATATAATAAAAAAAGTATAAATATATTACAACTAGTGAGGAAATTTTCCAAAAAAAATGTAGTAAAAGTTTAGAATATAATGTTCAATTATCATTAAAGGTACTCCTCGTTTTCCGGTGGAACAGCCATTAACCAAGGAGTGTCAACAACTCTCGAAATTACTGGATGGTCTTGATCCCATGTCAACAGAGTAAGAACGTCACGTCATTGTTTTAAATTGTCGACGTACCTCTCTTCGTCCATCATGATCAACCGCATGGACAACAAGTGAATTATGCTGTCAATGGGTGTTGACAAAACACAGCCGAGTTTGTGGCTGTTCATTTTCAGTAGCCAATATACCAACAGACATTTTCATCTACTTCAAAATTATTGCTTACTCATTGCTTCTCATAAAGGGAAAGGAAGAACGATGATTTGTCCACATTTTTGTGTTTCCCTGGTAAGAAAACATATTTAATATTGAATTAATTCATAAAATTTTGCCATAGCATTGTAAATTTCAGATAAAAAAGGGAATTGAAAATTTTTGACTTAAAAGGCTTTTCAAAATGGAAATCTCGTAAAAAATAACTATATTGTTTAGCAATAAAAGTTAATTATTTTATCAAATGTAGTAAAAGATATAATAAAGGTGCTCTGAGTGGTGTAACAGAGTCAGGGATACAATATGAATTATATCGTTTCACTACGTAAGAAATAATGTTTAGAATTTATTCATTACTTTTTCCTGAAGGGATAGAACATTTGAAATGCGAGAGTACGAAGAAAGAGAGACAATGAAAATGTTGAAATGGATGAACAATCTCCACTGCAGTACATCAATTTAGTTTAAATAAAGAATTAAGTAAATATATCTGTATGAAAGACGGCAAGACACATACAATTAAAATGTTCAAAAAAGTCGGAGTTTTCGAGAATACTTGGTGAATTTTGGAAACTTGAAACTAAGTGAATAGTGAAAAATTGTAATTGGTATTTTACGCCTTCGTAACAATACCTTGCACTGCTCTCTGAAGAAGAAATCTGACGAATACAATAGAACATATCAACATTTACTTCGAAACAGCTCTTCCAAAAACTTGTTCGCTCGTAATGCAAAGGTAGGCAGCACCGAGCACTGCGTGCGCACTAGCTGTAGCACCTGGCCAATTCCCAGATGCCTCGTGCTTAATGTCCAGCGCCGTTTCTCTTACCCACACCGTGCACGCCCAATGGCACGTCCTTTCTGCATTTCATACAGTCGCCGGGGAAGACTGCGTCATGTGACCCAGATGCTCGCGCCCGAACCGCGGTGCGAACAAAAGCTCAACGATGCTCAGGTGCTGGGTGTACGGCACGAGAGACAGTGATTACCGGAGAGTGTAATTAGTGTCCGAGTGTTGTGCAGTTACTGTTGCTCCTCCTCCTCCCCCAACTACCTTGTACGCTGCCCTCGCTCTCCATCTCAGCTCCTCTCCGTACTTCAGGACCGTCCCGCTAATGTGTTTATGTAACTTTAGCTCCCCCGCCCCTGAACATCGGCTCCCCACTACCCTGCACCGCCACCCTCCCATTGAGAGGAGGGATTGGTGGTGGAAAACAGTATCGGAGGTGGTGGTGATTACCAACAATGAAGGTGATGTTTGTGGGAGTGGGGGCGGTGATTCAGTGAAGGTTGTGGGTTTGGCAGTTGCACCGGCTCTATTGACGTCGATGGTAGTAGCAACACAAGCGGAGAAGGCCTCTTAAGTTTGGACGCCGTCGTAATGGCAAAGGGTACGCTCTCGAAAGTTGAAATTGCATTACTCGGGCCCAGTCGGTATCGGAACGCCTTTAGATACTCACAGTCGAAGGGCTCAGGGTTCAATCGGAGGTACTCGATGATACCATGCAATTCTACAATGGAAAACGAGCTTTCTAAACTTTACCACTTTAAAATTAGTATTGAAAATTATTTAAATATTTGTATAAAAAAAAGTGGTATTTTACTCATTGCAATGGGTGAGTTATGAAATTTTTGTATGTTAATTTTTTACACGTAACAATTGTCAATGCCTAACACACCTTGCTTATGAAAGATTTATATCACAACACTACTGGAGAAGTCATTAAATGACTGGAATAGAGTTATTACAGAAAATAATATTATATATTATTCTATATTAAGTATAAATAATATTATTATATTCTTCGTCTTCTTATCTGGTACTACAGCCCTTTGTGGGCTTTGGCCTTCGCGAAAGGTACAGCTCGCGCGATTTCTTGACCTCGGCATTAGGAGGAGGAGATGTGGTCAGCATTTCGCTCCGACCGGTTCGAACCCAGGAAAGATCCTAGTTCTCATTTTATAGCATGTTGAGTAGGCCTGGGAGCCAGTCTGGATGTTGAGGCGTGATGAAAATTCCCACCTCACCGGGGATCGATACCCGGCCATCCAGCCAGCAACTCAGTGCTCTATCCACTGAGCCACGCTGACTCCAATATTATTATATATTAAATATAAATAATATTATTATTACATAAAAGTAATAATCTTTTATAATATTATGAAATATATACAATAATATTATATTATAACATATATACAATAATATTATATTATAAAATATGTACAATAATATTATATAATAAAATATTATTACATAAACACTATATTTTTTCCAAGAAAAATACTCAAAATACAGATATAATTGAAACAGCACCAATTGATTTTTAAATATAATAGTACGGTTATGGAAATGATAGATTATATAAAAGGAAATTCATTAAAATTGTAAGTTTATTTAACATTATGATAAATTAAATTGATTTTGCTTAATCTAAAATAATACTTCCATGATGTAATACAAACTAAAATTGATTTGTTTATTACAATATTTTCACTGATAAGAAAATTAGAACATCTTGTCTAATAATATGAACATATTAAAACTCATTATAACGAATACAGTTCTTTCTTTCATGAGTGAAAAGAAAGATTCAACTTTCATTAGACTTAATGTAACAGTCATTATGAAATAAAACGAATTCAACGAGCAAATTGAAACTTCTTCTTTCCCTCAACAGATGGCACTATTTGAATGAGTGTAGCAAATGAATTAAAAATATATGTGCTGAGCCTTCATTGGAAGGTATTCATTAACGGAACGCGGACATTGCGACTAATGAAAGTATGATAAGGAATACGAAGCGGTAGGGGAGATTCAGAGAGGGGTCCAGGCGAGCGGCGGAAGGAAGCCGGCAAGAGGAGAAATCTGGATGTACAATGGAAGACACAAAAACTGGGAAAATAATACAAAAGTGTCTCTGAATAATTGTACGATTCCTCTTGCGGGTAATTAAAGATTCAGAGATAAAAGAGCACAAGGCACGAAAATATACAGGCGCAAAATGGAATAGATTTTTTGTGTGTGAATGGGTTCCCTTGTTGGAGGAGAAGTAAATGAATAACGGAAGTGAGGGAGAGCTGAAGACGATGTCAGTTTTTTAAATACGACTAGAATTATGAGACAGATGTGATATCAAATAAAGAACGACGAAAACAAAATGTTGCTGTATTACTCAATGGAATGCAATATCTATTTATAACTCATTAAGCAAGTGTCGTTATGAGCACGATATGAAGTAGATGGATAGACACCGGATACAAATCAATTTATTTCAAGATTATTTTGGGTTTGCTTAGATTTTTAAACACACGTTTTTTGTCAATCATGTATTTACGATTTAATTATAGTAACCCAAAACAATACGATCCAAGAATTTCTTTATGCTCGTTATCTTATTAAAACTAGGTTTTGCATCATAATTGGTATTCCGTTTTCTGTTGATTTTGATTTCTAGGAAAAAATAACTTTAGCGACATCTAGTTTGTCACAAATCGTGGTATTATTTAACTCTGCATGTATCCAGAAGATGGAATCTAATTCTACAAGAGTAAAATCCATTATCATAAGTTACTTGATACAAGAAAGAAACTTAAAAACACTTGGTGCCTCTAGCACACAGTTCAAATATAAAATTTCATAAAGGAACGTTTTAGAGAATTACAGGTGAAACAAGATATTAAAGGGACATTTCTAAAGATTAATGCAAAATTTTATCGTATTTCACCAAACATTCATTTAATATTTGTAAAGTTAGTCAATTAAAATATACCCTATACTCATGAAAAAGGTCATATTTAAAATAATACTTATTTAATATTTAATAAAGTTCATATTTAATATTTAAATATATTTAAAATTACTTACGCTCTGAAGTTTGTGTTTTCAAATCCTAGCAACTCATACAAAACTGAGCTAAAATCGTGAATACATACATTAACACCATTAGTTTAAACAATTATTTCGAAATAAATAGAAACGTCTCCACGATATTTGAAACACACAAACACCTCCATGATATTGTAAACATATATTTTTCTCATTCATTCTAACTCTAAGATTTGTACTGCCAGTCGTCCACCAAAAGACATTTCATGTCCAAGTATTTCAAGAACAGTCCACTTGCATCTCTTGCGTGCACAGGAATGGGGGGTTGTGTATGGTATGGCTGGTCTATTCAGAAGACGCCAAGTAAAAGTCCATTTCTATCAACTTAGAAACGTTTCTCATGAAAATAAATATAGTTTTCATTGAGCTACATAAGTTTGTCCCCGCTTGTGGGTAAGTATCATATTTCGAAGCGGAAGGGAATAAGTACAAAAAAATATGAGTACAAAAATATCACATTTCGAAGAGAAATGAGCATATATATTTATATTTAATATGTATTTTAATTTGTATTTCTTACATATTCTGCAATTTTTGCGAATCCTGTATAAGAAGCGAGTGTGTTTGGTATGGCTGCTGCCTCACCTGCCCTACTTTTGTGGAATTCAGTGCTCTTTCTTCTTTGTAAATCCACGTTGTGTGAAGAGGCTTCCAGCATGTAACCATCTCGTGCAATATAGTGTAAGACGAAATTCCTCTTTGGAAGAGGAAAGTCCATCAGGGGCTTCGTCTCTTTTGTCTCCGCACGAACACTTGAGACTACATGGAATTGCAGTGTGTAAGGCGCAGGCGAAGGGAACTACAAAAAGTTGGGGCAAACCCTTACAACTGAATAGGTAAGGTCATGTCACGGAATAATTACCAACTCTAAAGGACTTCTTTGTACTGCCAGTCGAAACTGTACAGAACTTTCTTTTATATCCTGCTTTGTAGATGAAAGTATTTTTTCTAACATTATACTACTCTCGTTATTTTATCCCTATTTTAATTTTTTGAAAACTTTTCCTAAGATTTCAAATATTTAATAAAAAGAATATTAATTTTTTAAATATATATTTTTTACTTACTTTTATCATTGGGAGAAGTTTTTATTAAAATTTCTCGTCTTCATTTATTATTGCACGTTCTGTTTTCTTTAAATTTAAGTGAGCCAAGCATATATATTATTGGACTCTTGTTCTAAGCTACCCTAGTTGAACAATAAGCTATTAGCAATGTCGTTCCTGTACATTCCGCATTTTATGTTGGATAAAAATCGTTTGGAAAGTTTTCTGTTTACCTTTCTCTATGGTATCCTTAAAAATCACCCTACTAGGAGAAGCTGAAATCCTAAGCCTACGAAGAAAGTAATTCTCATCAAGCTGTTAATAACTCTCTCAAAATCTAACGTATTACGCTTAAATCTTTCGTCCAACGTCTTTGATACTCCCACTGACCGCTTCCGTCTCTTACTGCATTGTCTAAGTGATCTTGTACGGCCTCTTCTTCAGAGCACCAGTATCCGCGGTCTTTTCGCTCAATAGAACGCCGCCGCCGCACCCTGCTGCATTACCACTTCTCCGTCCCCCATTCTTTTCGACGGCGCACAGCTTCAAAAGAGAACATTTCACTCAACTTCTCAATGAGCGAAATGATTCGCATCCCTCTGACCCTTTGCACCTCATCCCTTTGTCCCAGCTCCAGAGTTCCAACATTCTCACTCCGTGCGGAGTTCTTGTTGAAACATCGCTTCCACCCTTTTACCTAACCACGCTCTGTCGTATTATCTTCCTTCTTGTACTCTTTGTATTCCTTTTGTAGTGGTCTACATCGTTTTTTTTCCTGAGCTTTTCTCTCAGATGGCTATCTGGGCTGTTTAAAAGCTTATGAACTTTGGGCCTCAGGCAAATATTTGCCGCAGCTTTTCTTTGTTGTTTTTATTCTCGTTTTTTTGCTCGATACCTAAAAGTGGATATCGTGCATAGAAGAGTCAGAAATGCTGCACAAAAACATCATAACAATCGAGTTGTAAAGCTTCCAGGAGAAGATAATACTTCACGAATAAGAAATTTCAAAATCAAGAAGTGAAGATAGGAAACGGTAGATGTAACAATTATGTATTGAAATAGTATATATGGACGTTTATCTCCCCTTGAAACGAAAACAAGCTTCAAACATAACAGTATTCTGCTGGAGTAATCTAAAAATATCTTAATAACTACTTGCAATTGAATGAGATGTTGAGATTTCATACATTATTGAATCCGACTGACGGTAGTGTCACATCAACGTGCAAATGCTGCGATACCTCTCCTTTTGATATCAGTAGTAAAACAGACTAATGAAATCCCCATAGAAACACAATACACATTCTCTCAAATCCAGCAATTTTGATATTAACCTAAAAAAAATATTCGCTGCAGATTATAATTCTGTAAAGTTAAAAGACATGAAATGTTTATGTACTGAAATGTGTGTTAAAATGTGAATCGTAAATATGTTACATTAAGTCATATTTTAAAACTGAAGGTAGTTGTACAGTAAAATGTAATTACAAGAACTCGAGCTATGGTTAGTTCAACAATAGATAGCATGGATGTATAAATCTTTTTTTTAAACATTTTGTGGCAAAATAAATTTACAATCAAACGTATTCACTTAAAATAATTTATGTATGAGTTTTAAATCCGAACAAAAAAATCTTGTTTAAAAATTAGTCCAAAAAATTAATTTTGATTTAATAAATAACTTTATCAGCATCAAGTTCACAAAATAAATAATACAAGAACACAAATTCACAAATTGAAACCAAATGTATTATGTGTCCTCCGATTGTCGTCTTGAAACAAAATACCGATCTAGTTCTTGTTCCCAAAACTTCTTAAATTTTTCATTTAATTACATATTTGTTTTAAAGAAAAAATGTTTTGATGGTACAA
Organism: Laupala kohalensis; assembly: GCA_002313205.1. Lineage (NCBI taxonomy): Eukaryota > Metazoa > Arthropoda > Insecta > Orthoptera > Trigonidiidae > Laupala > Laupala kohalensis. The sequence continues at coordinate 992,795 of NNCF01126410.1, read as the reverse complement.
AAAGTATCAGCCATAATATTCCTCCTATTTCTTCTTGTGAGTAAACGCATTAACGTGGAATATTTAATATTTGAGGTTTCATATTTCTTACGAGAAAGTGCAATGTAATAGCTGTCATTAGTTATGCGGGCGCTTTCCAAACAATGCACAAGTTTCATTTCCTCGTGTACTTGTACAGCACGCGAAAGTACATGGGTGACCTCTGGTGGGTGACACACGAATCTGGAGTTCCACACGTTTCTTCTATTAAACAAACAAAGGACGCAATTAGTGCGCAGCAAATTACCTTATGAATTTACTTAAGTCAACACAGTAACTCACCGTACACTCACCTGAATCGAAATAAAACATTAAACCTTCGAGTCGTGGATTGTGAATCAACATAATAAACACTCAACATCGAATGGTAAAATTAGTTTCCACGAGGTTTTGCTTCCATTGATCTAATAACAAGATTTTTTTACGTGCAACTTAGGTTCAATGCCATCTAGCAAATAGATATTCAAGATATTGCAAGTGATCAAGTATTTTCCCTCTTCAATGTATACAACTCAAATAGAAAATAAAAAGACGTAAAATACTAGCAGAAGAAAAGTACAAAACTGAGGTGTATTTAAACATATTTTCAAGTGAAGAAGTATTTCATATTATCAGGACAGTTATCGTTATATTCATTAAAAACATGAAAATTTTACGCAATTACTTGGACACTTCAAAATGTCGCATAATATATTCATAGTTCATGCTTTTGATTTTAACTTTTTCAATCCATCCTTTTGCCATCTATGATTACGTCTCACGTGTTTACATGGTAATGAGAAATGATCTAAAAGAAAAATTATCACTCTAGAGTGTGTTTTCAAGAAAACGACAGAAATAAGTTCATTTCTTGAGTCAACTTGGCAATGGAGCTAAAACAATAAGCATAATTTTTCAAGAATTTGAGATAATGATAATACGCGTAAGCTTTTAACATTTATTATTTTCATAAGAGGAGTTCTACTCATCATTATAATGCTAAGGATAATCTTCTGAATGTTAGGGGTGGATCAGAAAACGAATACTTCATTTTTCTCATAACAGAAATGGTAAGAACTGAAAAATCGTAGTTCAAATTATTGCAGTGAGACCTTTTGTTTATTCGAAGTTCAATGCAGAGCAAGACACAGACAATGCAGTGCATTACGGGCAGTGGTTCGCTGCCGGTTGAGGGGCAGCTCTTCGTGAGAGGACGCAACAGTGCGCCGGCGCAGAGGAGCTTTTCTTCCCGAGGCCAATTACGATTGGTCCAAGCACTGGCGCCCGCGGCACCTACCCGCCCACCCGACGGAGACTGAGGGAACCCTGGTGGGGGTGGCTCAGAAAACGAGACACGACGGCGGCGAAAGCAAATACTCTAGATCGAGACTAAGTAATGGTTACTTACAAATACTTTTAGAAAACTTTTGACTGAATCTGCTTTTTTTTCTTTCATACATGATACACACTTCCTAAATTTTTGTAGATTATTCATAAATCGTCCATCATAAAACTGCGAGTGCGATTTTGATGATGTAGTTTTTATCACGATATATCATCAAGCTTTCATCATAAAATATGCTTTGATTAAGCAATTTGTCAATCTCCAGATCATACGGTATGCCTTAGGGGTTCACAGACGGACGGGCTTAGGAATTTCTGGGTCTCGGCATAGAGCAGAAGTAGCAGCTAACATCCTGTTACGGCTGACTTGACCATAGAGATAGACCGAAACTAATTTCCTAGTAGGTTGAGTAGGCACGATAGTCAGTGTGGTCTCAGAAATAAACCAAGAGTTATTCATTACAAATATATATATCTTAAGAATTATTTGACTGAATAAATTGTGAGAAATATACTTAATGTAAGTGAATAATACAAGCGTGTCGTAAATATAACGAATGAAATACTTAAGTACGAAGTAAATCATGTCAGGGAATCACGACAAAAAATAAACGTAACGGTCTACCAGTGGTCGCGCCATATTCCATTTAAAAGAACACATAACGTGTTTCGCTTCCGGGCGCATTTCTCGGCGCATTTCCGCCGCGAGGGGGGTCTCCTTCCCAAGGGAGTGACGCCGAAGATAACCCTGAGGCCCAGCGGCCGAGCAACTCGACCCAACATATTTCGCCATTAGACTCGGAACTCCCATCGTCGTTGCTCACCACTCGACCTGTTGTTGGACGCAGATAAAGATGTTTTATTACGACAAATAACGTTATGTCACCATCTCTCCACTTGTTCCCCTTGTACAGGGAAGAACATAAACTCTCCGGTCTGTATTCGTATTCGAAGACAGCATTTTCTCTTCAAAACATCTGGTCATTTATTAATTTTGTGACAGTTTGTATGCCTATTGAAAATGATGACCATGCTAAGAATAGATCCCAGGTCTTGAGACATTCTTACCAGACTATACACAATCCTCTAAAATTAAAATATTTTACCCGTACGGAAAATAAAGGTGAGATAGGATTTGTCAGGTAAAGTCAACGGGTCTGGAATGAACCCGTCCACCAGCTTTGTTCGTGTGTTCACTTTCCTCTTTCCGTACCCCCAGGACCAGTTTCGCACAAGATCAGGATACATTTCCACATATGAAACTTAAGGAACTTTTATTAAATAGATAGTTCCTTTGAAGTTTGATCGACCTAAATTCATTTATATAGCAGCTCAGAGAAGAATAGCTGCTCCTTCAGCCGGTTGATTACTTCGTGCCGCAGTATAGCGTGTCCCCTATATTCACTGTTTCTTACTGAATTTCTTACTTACATTTAAAGTAAAAAAGAAGAAGAAGAAAATGTATGTTAGTAAAATAGTAAATATGTTACTAATGCATTTAAAACCAAATTGGAAGGAAATAAATTGATAGGTTTTACAAATATATCAATTATTTTTACGATATCGTGTTTTAAATATTCCTCGCTCACAACCTAACATCATAGAGATTATCTTGTTATAATAGGCAACCAAATCCATCTCAATACTCCTATGAATTACATTTGAGTTTAGAGGCCAAAAAGAACAATGAAAACTCTCAAACAACAATTTTCACTCCAATAGACTATGAGAAACTCATTTTCTAACGAGGGTCGTGAAGAGAGCTTTCCCGAAGCATTATATTGTTTTATCAGATTCTGGGAGCTGGAGTGGTAGTTGTAGGCCTATCCCCCAATGGGAGGGAATGTGACAGTGTTGGTGCTGCTGGTGCGGGTAGCGACAAGACACAATCTGCTGGTGGCCGGTCTCATCACGCCGCAATTACCGGCGCTTGTTTGAATACTTGGAGAAGGCGATGGGTAAAGGGGGACAACGTACGGAGCACTCAAGGCGGTGATGTCCGCCGTGAGGGCATCCAACAGTGGGGGTGAGAGACGAACGTGGCGGCCTCAGCTGGACTCAGACGATTGGGACGCATCTGGCGACCGGCGGCAAATTACTGACCGCTGCTTCCCTCGCCGTCTTCTCACGCGGTGCTTCCCTGCTCTCCTCTGTCTCCTTAGACCTACGTCACACGTCGCGACCAACGGACGAACGACGCGTCTTCTGCGCTGGCGTTCTGCGTAATGAAGCGAGGCGATGGGTGGCGAAGTCTTCGCATGAGATGGGTCGACGAGAAGATTAGAATGTGTAGAGAAGCCGAAGCAACTGTTGGCAAAAATTGTTGGTGGGAAATGTGTGTGTTTGGAATTTGGAGGGCAGGAAAATAAAATATTTTCCAAGTAGGAAACCGTCAGAATTTTCATTACCTCACATTGCTGTTGAAATACTTACATAAAAACAAGACCTACAAATATGAAAACATTTATATTAAAATTCTGTCTTTTAAGTCAGAGACTGTAGCTGTTTTTCGTTCCAAAACATTTTGAAACATATTATTTTTTAAAGATATTATTTTTTAAAGAGTTGGTTAGTTTGGTTTGAGTAATATTCATATCACTCAAAACCTATGCATATTGTGATCTACACTGCGTCATATTTGCATTCTGGGGACAAGAGACGAGATGGGCGTCAAAGCGCTTCTGCCTTTCACAATAGCTCAGCGACCCGACGAAGCTCAGTTAATTCTACGAGAGTCTAGTAAGCGACGGTGGACGTAAGAGTGTCGCCACCACTACGATTCTGTCGTTTTGAAATGAGGTTGCGTGGACGCTGAAGATTTGAGGATAGCGAGGATGGAGTAGTCCTCGCCCAGGGGGTTCCTAGAGGTGGAGGGAGCTCCAGACTCGCTTCAATTAAGGGGTCTCTAATAAGACGGCGCTGAGTCTTGAGAGGACTCGTTGCCACGGGGACAAGGAGGGGAGGTGGTGAGGAGCGCCTCCGTAGAGAGGACGGGGAGCACCCTGGCCTAATTGGCGGCCGGACACTCGCCGAGTAATGACCGCCGTCTGCCTTTAACCCTCTCCACGCTGCCGTGGCCGCAGGGGCGTTGTGCGGCAGGTATGCCCTAGGGGCCGGCCGCCGCGCAGGGTCACGAGCCGGTAACCACCGTAAACTGCTGCAGGACGCGCCGTCCATGCTAATGTGCGTAGGACGGAAAGCAGTGAGAATCAGACCACGCGAGAGAGGAAGACGCATCCCGCGTAACAGTTTCCTGTCCGGAGATTGGGGCTGTTTGGATGGAATAGTAAACGCCATGTGCGAAATATCGTAAATATTATTTGTTATAATATTTTTAATTATTTGGTCTCCTAAATTAAGGTGTTGAAATACACCAATAAGATAAAACTCATTCTCGAAACATGTAAAAGCACTAGCAATAGCTCCGTAACAAACACTTTCAATGGTTATGATTATAAGATGTATTGTCTTACAGTAAAAACTTTGTTTTGAATTTTAGTTTTAGATACGAAAAAAGGATTAATTCCAAATAACACGAACATGACTTTACTACATTAATAGTTGTTTATATATTCAAAATCATAATAAAAGTCACGCCGGTTCTTCTGAAGAACTAATGATTCTAGAGAATTTTCAAAAGAAAGTCATACAAGTAGGTGCATTTTTACTAACATACCCATTACTAGGACGGAAATATATGTTGTATTCGATGCCATAAATGACTACAATATACCTCATTCTTGACTAATGGACAAAGAGTGATCTCAATGCTTGAATATTAGTGAAACAATACACTAACTTTTCAACATTTCCGTTGCATTTGAGCCATATTAAAGGCTTTAAGTAGCATAAATGATTAGGTAATGTGAGTAATCCCAGTCCATCCAATCATAAAATACATTACAAACTTTTGTGGACCATATGATAAAAACAAGGAAACCACCAAGTATGTGATATGTACAGTGTACATGTAAACAATAACTTAATTAATTTATTATCAGAAAATTTTACAAAGTAAAATCCGACAGAGGTGCCTGTTCGCAGGTCTGGTATACTTAATTATATTTTCTTTTTTCCTCATACGCTATTATTCGTAACTGTTACTTGTAAAGAGATGGGTCAAGTGAGTATTTCTGAAAGCTGTACCGAAACCTCAAGTTTGCATTTTATCACCTTTTCATCCATATCATACTCTTTAAAAACTAAAAATATTAATAATGATTGTTAGGTTATGACCACAATGTTGGAACTTTTTTGTATTATTTTATTTGGAGTAAAATCTCTTGACTTTTGTTATTCACACACCACATATATTTTGTCCAAAGGTGTCGTGTACTAAATGTCCTCCACCCATCGATGAGTGCCTTATATCGAAGGAGCGAACTCTGGGTGCTCGTCAAACAGTCCTCAAGCAAAAGGTCCTCCCTCCGCATTCGCAGCGCGCCTTCCTTCCCCACTAAGCGAACCTTACAAAAGCCCACGCCGCAATCACCACAGCTATAGAAGCCCTGTCGGAGACGCAGTGGTCAACGAATGTGTGCATGCCTTCCACTTGCACGTCCCTCCGCTCCTCAACGGACCTTCTCGCCCTCCGCTACCACTCGGCCAGCTTCGTCTCTCACGCAATCGCTAACGCCCCTTTGCTGTGGTGGAAGGTGGAGTGGAGAGGCCTTCCACTGGGTACGCCATTAGAAATGTTTTGTGAATGTCCCATGCTCTAAGATCTGATATGTGTTGTCTGAGCTAGAGTGACAGATGTGGCCTGAAGCCTCTCTTCTCCGGAATCTTAGTTAAAATAATAATTATTGTAACCAACACTTCACCCTTGACATCGGTTCACATCTCTCTTGATTCACATCAGATTACTTATCCATTTCGTGTAATAACTCACATCCTTTTCAGAATCACACGTGAAATACATTACGAATAAACCCAGTCTCGATCGTGTGGTACAGACTTTTGTCTCTGAAAGTTCAGTACAAGACATGCAGTAGTACATGTTGAAAAAGTATCAATATTCTAATGTGTATCATATGTATAAGATATGTAATATTTTAAAACTGTTATCTGCAACTACTGTGTACGCAAGATCTTGACAAATGTAAACTGATTTTGATTCATTTAAGCAAATACTAATGAACGAATAGGTACTGTTGCTATCAATCCCATCCACTAGGGGGTTTGTCATCTGGAAGTCTAACGTGTATTGTCATCACAGTTTTCTTGATAATTCACAAAATTCAATGTTCCCGAAGACTCAGCAGTTATAAGTCTAAAGCAGAGTCGTCCTTTACATTGTTGCTCCTGCTATGCCAGAGTCTGCAGTTTCTTGCTATTACCATCGTGAACTGGCGTTCCCCTCCGATTGCGTCTCCATGGTCACTTCCAGCACGACCTCAGTCGCCGTCCTCACCACCGCATCTTCAGCCTCTAACCGAGCCGGCGGTCCAGAGCCTAACGATGGTCCTTTGTGCCCACCCTCGACCGTAGCGACGACGCCAGGATGGGTGAGGACTCGGCCTGTTTGTATACAGTCTCGTCATCGCAGCCGTAAAAATGCTCACTTCCCACTCACGACAAACCACTCCCCTCTGCAAATCGCCCCTTACCGATCCTCTCACTGTTCTTCCCTCCTTTATCTTTATGCATTGCACAGAGTCGTTTTAACACCGACTTTCACCAACCCAATACATATTTTACTACATTTCCTGGTGAAATAGACTTGTGAAAAGTTGTACATTGAGTGGACCGATGAAAAATATTTTTGTTAGCAACCATAACATCATTCTTGGGAATGAGATATCAGTTTGGCCAAAAACAAGGTAACTGCATTGTCTATAAAGGTAAAGTAAGAACTTTGACTCTCTATTAGTGGTTAATTATGCCGGAGAAATGATAGTCACAAAAAACCCTGAGTAATTTTAGTTTTTAACTATTATTTCTACATTTTCGTGGGATAGTTCTTAAAGAAGTATGTCGTCTTTGAAATCATAGTAATGTTGGCGATGCAACCTATTCATCTCCAGTTCTTCTAATTCAGAAGACGAATTATTACGGCATTTTTACCCTTGTCGTTATCGAATGCATGATTTCTTTTACACTATGTGTCAATCCCAGCATTAGTCTATTCAATAAATATGAATATCGTTTGTATTTCAAAGATAAAATTAATCTATTATGAGCTTGGAATTTCAAGACAACACTATTTTAAGATATTTTTCCATATAAGTTTTAAAAAAGATATACTTTATTTTAAAAAAGGAGTAACATTAATACAAAATGAACATATTTTAACGATGAAAATACAAAAAATGTTTAATACTACAAAGATGAGTTAATTATTGAATCAACTATATCAACAATATTTTAATACGGTCTTATTCAATTCATTTCCCTCGCAATTTCGTAATTACCAGATACCAAGAAGTCACTAGCACAATATGTCTTACTTCACAAAGTGGAGGAAAAACCTTTTAAATATGTATGAAGGGAGCGAGCAAGAATCCCCACATAACTTCAACCTCTAAAGATCAGGTTCCTCAAATGTGTATTTTCCACCTGCCCAGTCTTCTATAAGAGAATGCGAGACCAGCGAAGCAGTGAAACCGGTAAGGAGAGGTATCAATGTTGAACGGTCCACTCACGGTCTTCTCCTGGGGATCGGAAGTATAAATAAATCAGCGGCCGGTCCGGCTGCCACTCCGTGAAGCTGTGAGGGTGGACAACCGGACGCGTGTGTCTTTCCCCTTCTTGGTTCCTTCACAGTCTTCTATCCTTCGCTGTCTCTTTCCTCTGCACACTCTCAGCTTTAAGTTTCTTCCAATCCACGACGTTCCTTGGAGTCTTCATTTTCTAGACACCAATATCACCATTCTTCCTATTTTGATTCAATAGATCAAATATCTTTAAACCGGAGATCTTGCATATTGTAAGAACCCTCTCTATACTTGATTTGTTTATTTCCATTGTTATGTTTCACCTAAAAATGAGTGCAAGGAATGTAAACAATGGTTTTCGATCTTCATTTTAAAAGTGTAATTAAAACTGATTATTTACGATCATTTCACATTTTAGGAAATAAATTAAACTTTGTAAATTCATGTATTGAATTTACAATAAACTCAATTATTTCTCTGAAAAATAGTCCAGAGTTCAGGGGGAATTCATTTCTTTTCATAATATCGAGAATAAATGAGCAATATTTAAACGATTTTATAATCATTAAAAATGAATATAGTCCCTTATATTATTTCCAAAACAGTCAATCAATAAACTAGAGTTGATACTAATTCTGTTTGAAATGAAAGGACTCACATACTATTTGCTACATCTCATTAGTGAAAGATAATTAATTTCAAAAATATATTTTATAACAAAATAACGCGAACTGTTACGTAATACTATAGCATTAAGGTATAATGATATGAGACAAACTGATACTTTTAATATAAAAATCTGAAGCACACCTTCTTCGACTGAATATAGCACCGTATTCCTCTCGCCGGCACCAGGAGACGCATCTTCATTCGCGGAGTCGCTTGCTGAAAGCTCGCTACGAGACGGAAGGGCAAAGACGTTCTCTGAGATTTCTTATGCACGGTCGCAGTAAAATAAAACACGTTTCTTCTGTTAGTGCCTTCGTAGGGAAAGGCAAATGCTAAGTGATGGGGGACGCGTATATAGTGAGATTTTCACCCAATGCACGTCTCAACGACCGAACTTACATGAACTCATAGCGGGAAACGTGAGAAAAGATGAATGGATGGGAAGGATAGAGTGTCTAATTAGTATCACATCCTCAAATGCGGTAAACGTTTAAATAATCAACTTCAAAATCATTGGAAGTCTCGCAGACTCATTACACAAACCTCATAATCAACACGATATATTGTATCAAAATCGATTCAGTGTCACTGCTACATAGAGCGAGGAAATAACTTTAAAATTGACAACCAAATTCAACATGTTTTGGTAAATGTTAACCTTTTATCTTGACTTAATCTCAGAGAAAATCCTCTCTTTCAGAGATATATAGAATAGGTAGGGGCAGTGACTGCACACGCGCATTTTCTACGAATGAACTACTCGCAAGCGAAGCGGAAGAGGCATAGGAATGTTTACATCCTTGACTGCAGAAGAGGGTGATGGAAGGCAAGGAGTGGCATTAAGAGCAGGGGGGTAGTCAAAGGAGCTGAGTCGGACAGTCCGAAGGCGCAACCATTTGCATGGGAACGCCTGCCCTGTTGGAACGTTTGCCGGCGTCCGTCCGACGGCACCAGCATCGCTTTGTGTATTCGGCCTTAGGACCTCGACGCACGACATCACCGTCAATGTGGCGCCAGGCCGGAGTTCCAGGTCAAACTTTGTGTGATTTTACAACAAAAGCAAACGGATCGATGTGAGTACACCGGGAGTCGTTCTGGGTGGAATGTAAATTTGGTCACAGGAGAATATACAAGCAGGTTTACGCTCTTGGGGGACGATGAATATAAGGATTTAATAACATCGTTCTGTTCAATGTTTTTAAACCTTAATTGGATCTTGCAAGAACAATACTTCAAATTATAAATGCTCTATTTCATTTATTTCATATTTAAATCGTTTAAAAAATGGTGAACCAACTGATTCCAATCTATTTGATTTTAGCATATAGTTCAACGCTAGTACACTTTTAAATTCTTTCATTATTTACTTTATGAGATTTCCAAAATATTTAATCATATTCAAAATATTTTTTTCAGTTTTAACACAAAGGAAATATAATTCCAAGTGGAGACTATATATCCAGTTTTTCTAAACATAGGACAAAGTATTTTAATAATCGATAGTTAATTTTTTAAGCTAACTCTTCTGATTTTGTTTGAATCGCTTGGCACGAATGACAGCAAAAAGAATAAATAAGACATTTTTTAATAATTTAAGTTAATTTATAAGATATTTCTGATATAACGTCTTATATCTTAGATAAATAACCTAATCTAATATTTATAATAAATTTTGTGGAATGTCATTTTATACAACGTATTAATATAATACAACTTGTGTGTGGTACAGTAATCAAAATCAATTTTTCTATACTATGACTAATGACATTCACAGAATGTCATAGATGTATTTTGGGAAGAATAAGTGATCTACCGCGGTATTTGTCTGGTTTTCAGGTAGAAACGTTTTACCAAGACATAACTCCGACAGGAGTATACACGCAACCCGTCAAGCATCAAACTCGAAAATAGTTCTGTGGATTTTTCTGCAATTTACAGAATATATAATAATAGGGACACGACGGTGTTTGATAAGTCTTATTTATGTATTAATTCCTTTTTGCACTCATTGGCGAAAAACGCCGAGTAGTTCAAAAAGGCAATCCCCCATTCCTGTTTATACATTTACGATACCCGAACAATTGTTTGAATCGATTTCGACCTATAGAAGAAGTCATTAGAAGATGGTAAAACATGAATAACTAAAAAATTATCATTAAATCTTATGTTATATAGTACCAGTTGTTTGGAATCTTGGACGAGTATGCAAGAAAAAATTACCCAATTAGGATTGACTTTGAGCTCGGTAACGGAATATTATCATTATATCTTGGATCACGTTTGCTAAAACTGACCAGACCACATTGTCAAAAAATGTACAATATTATTCACCGTCTTAATCAGAACGATGCTCCGTCACCCAAATTTAGTTATTCAACCTGTATATGCTGCATCTTGACGCTGACGAAAACGAATGTTCATAACATTGTACGTTCCATACAGAAGTCAGATAAACTATCAAATGAGTTCCAGTAGCATCTGTGTCATTATCTTTCAGCTTTATGGAAAGAGACTATCGCAGTACAATCTCAGCCATCCGTTGACCCCCAACAGTCATATCTACAATGTCATCTCGCATGAACATTGGACGTGCGCAGCGCTGACTCTACTGCGTTGACCGATGCACAGGGTTATCACAACAGCTACTCGCTCACGGTAGGAGGAGAAACGAGGCTTTACTCTGGGTGCTTAGAGCCGTATTTGTACTCGCTGATTAGAAATGACACAGTCAACTATTACTATTCTTTTACTAAAAATTATCTTTTCATTTAAAGATTCACGGTCAAAGTAATGTGTTCGAATGAATTTTATTCAACTACATTCACTTCTTTCCATAAATAGAAAAAAATGAAATACTGTATAAATTATTCATGTCTCTAAACAATCCTTAGTTATATCATTTCTTCTAGGTGTTTGCAAATTTTTTTCTTCTAAACATTGTTGAAGAATAACGTCAAATGAAGGTTTTGAAAGATAATTTTTATTCATTCATATACTTTTATTTTCGGATAATACCCAAAAACAATCACTTCGTTCAACTAGCATTTTCAGGGCCATAAAATGATTTTTAAAACACTTCCAATAATTAACACGCTCAACCTGATAAGTTATGAAATTTTATCATGTTCAAAAGTTTTATATGAATGGTATATGTAGGTTTCAAAATTCTTTAATACCATCAGTGAATATAAAAAACATATAAAACAACGACGATTAGAACTTTTTATTTTGAACATACATCTTGCATGTCGAAAATATTTTCGTTCCAGTACCCTTAAAAATCAACGAACGCAAACTTATGTAATAAACGAATTCAGTTCATTCGATACTAAAGAAAGGAGACACATTGAATGGCACAATACTGTGTCGTAAAATACTGGAATAAACTCCAAAGAATAACAAGGGTGTAGCTACAGTGCGTTAAAACCAGCATATTGGAGGTCCTTAAGAAACGTTATGAGCTCAAACTAAAAGTCTTCTCCTAGATAATAATAAATTTAATAAATTTATTGTCAAAAAACAGTACAAACTGCGTATGAGCACGTGGAGGAAAAAAAACTAATTTACTCTCCGGAAGCAAGCAAGGGACCATCCCATCAATTCCGATCAAGGGCCCTAAGGCAGAGGCGGATTCAAAAAAAATTCAGCAAAAATTCCTAGATAAGATAAAAAGTTAGCTGCGAGTTAAAAACTAATAGAATGTCAATATGTTTGTAATTTTAAGCAAAAAGTTACATATACAAGTTATTATCGAACTATAGATTATTCTGAGTATAGAGTTTAAAAATCATAAGAATTGAAATAACACTACATTCACGATTTATTGTTACAATAAACACGCCCCTAGACAAAGCCTAGAGAACCTGTATGATAAATCCGCCTCTACCAGAAGGAAAAACGGAGAAAAACCCGGGCCAGGATGGGGCTACAGAATTTATGTACACAACCGTGCCAAAGTTGAGTACACATAAAACTAAATTAATATGAGCCATAAGACAACACAATCATGCAAGAAAATAGTTTTTGAAATTGTTATAAGTTGTTTAAAAAGTACTACAGCAATGGCGTGATAAAGTACAAGACGGATTTAACTTTTGTTAAAATCAATAAATTCGTTTACATTGTACAAGCACTGGTGCAGGAGGTAGTTTTTGACCGCTGATTTGAACAAATGCAATTTCATAATATCTTTTATATTCTTGGGCAGGGAATTATAAAGAACGATTCCCGAATGATGCGCTCCCTTTTGGCAAAGAGTGGTTGACACTCTAGGGCGATGAATATTACTACTATTGCGTGTATAGTGTTCGTGAACGAGACTGTTTCGTATAAAGCAAGGGTGGCACTTCAGTAATTCGGACTTAACAAACACGACTGTTTCATAAATATAAATGCAGGGAAGTGTTAATATATTTAATTCCTTGAATAAAGGTTTACAAGAGTTTCGGGGGTGAGATTTACAAATTATCCGAACTATCCTCTTCTGAATTCTGAAAGTTTGAATACTCTGACCGGAATTACCCCAGAAGGTAATGCCGTAACGTAAATGGGAGTAAACGTTTGCAAAATATACGCAACGGGAAATACGTGGACTAACTGCGTTAACTAAGATTCGGAATGCGTAACACAATTTGCTTAATTGGGAATTAAGATTGTCAATGTGACAATTCCATTTGAGGTTGTCTTGAATATGGAGACCTAAGAATTTTGTATTTGTAACAGTTTTTAATTGTGTTCCGTTTAAAGAAAGAGAAACCTGGGGTAAAGATTTTGTGATACTATTGTGAAATGACATAGACACTGTTTTGTCAGTGTTTACAATGAGACGATTTGCATGGAACCAAGTCGAAAGGTTAGACAAAACGTTTTGAGCGTTGGCGTGTTTACATAGTAAATTAGTGTCATCAGTAAAAAGAACCATTTTGCAATCTGATGTGAATGATGACACGTCGTTCACATACAATAAAAACAGTATAGGGCCGAGAATTGATCCTTGGGGTACTCCGCAAGTAAGTGGCTTTGTTTCTGAAAGACAACGCTCAAGTATTTTATTTTTAGTATAGGATATTTCTACCTGTTGATATCTATCTTTTAAATAAGAAGTTAGCCATTGATGTGGAAGTCCACGAATGCCTAAAGAATTCAATTTTGAAAGGATAGTTCCGTGATCGATGACATCGAAAGCTTTGGATAAGTCAAGAAAAACACCCTGAGGATTTTCTCCACGGTCAAGAGATGTGGTAACTTCGTTTATGAAGGAAAAAATGGCGCTTGTAGTGGAAAAGGATTTCCTATAACCGTGTTGATCATCAGAGAGAATGTTATTTTTTGATAAAAAATCTAGAAGACGCTTATAAAATAATTTTTCTAGGATTTTTGAGAATGTGGGTAGTAGAGATATTGGTCGGTAATTTCCAATATTATTACAAAATTAGATTAAAAAAAATTAATTTAAAAAATCCAGAAACCAACTTTCTATTACACTCATATTTCAAATAACGTTTATATTCAAATGCACGTCACACGGTCTTGAACATTTTAAAATTCTTTGAAATTACATTACACAATGTCATTCAAATAAATAAAAGTGAAATAAAAATATGAAATGTTGTGTAAAACTATTTATTTTCTAGCGAGACGTGTGTATAATGATTCGTGAATTGACTTACGCGGAGGTCGAAGAGTGCACTGATGATAGCAAGTTTGAAGTAACTGATAACGTTTTAAGTTCTTATTTACTACTCACCCTTGGCATCGGATAACGGTATACAATCCTGGTGTTCTGAAATTTTATAATATTAAGCTACAAGATACAAGTTTCTTTATAGAAATTTGTTCGGATAGATGTCACCATTACACGCGACATAATGGAACAATACTCCTAAATATAAAAAAAAACATAATATAAAAAGTCGTTATTACATTTTTGAATACAACTCCCAAAATATTAAAATTAACGTAAATTTTACACCATAAAAAATTAAACTAAACCATCAATAAAGAAATGATGCGCACAAATCAAGTTTATCTCAAAATATTTTTAGTGGTTTTAGAAGCTACGATCCGCACATCATAAAAGAAATTTCGTAACTCTGGAAGAAGTGTTTCACGGCTGTGACTAAACCAAGTCCATTTTCAAACCTTGCATCCAAAGAAGTACTTTGCTCTGCGTCTTGAGAGAAACACCATGCTCGCCTTGAAAGGTGCTCTGGCATTAATACCTTCCCTCTACAAAAATTTCATTGGTGGTCCATAAAACGCGGGACCTTGTACGATGCGAGCCTCTGTGATGAAGGAAGTAAAGGGGCTTCTGACGAAGTTTGCGTAAAAGATATCCGCCCACACCTTCACGATGTGTAGCACTAAACCTAGGGAATCATCGTGTAAACAATCAGTTGTTGATGCAATGGTGTAAATTTTATTACAAAATTTCCTACCGCAAGAGGATTTAGGAGTACAGGGAAAACAGGTATGTAGCTTAGGAAAAGTTGCTGAAAGTTATCAATATTGTAGCAATTGTTTGTTAGTATTTACTAATTTCGTAGTTTTACCTCCTCAGACACGAGTGATCTACTATGTATTGATCATTTTTCATGTTAATGAATATTTTTAAATGAAGATTTGCGAGTAGATATTCACAACGTTTGATATTCCACAGTATTTAAAAATTAAAAGATTTAAAATGATAAAACCATTTCTTAGCTACTTTTTTCTCCTTTCCTGTTCCTGATGTCGATGCTACATCATTGAAATGTCAAGAAACATCATCATTATTTTACCTTCCACGACATGATCACACCAGTTAAGTAGTTATTGTATAACTACAACTTTCATTACGTAAGCGGTAGACTTCTCTGAAGTCGCATTCTTCGCCCTCAGTCGCTTCGCCGCCCACGCCCTGCATCAAAGCCTTCACCGCAGAACGGGTGTCGGTAGCAGCATGCCGCGCCCGTAAAAAGGAAGCGGAGGACGATCTTCCCTTTTTTCTCCGGCCCTCGTTCCCTTGCTCCTCCCCTCCTTAGTTTCCGGGTGCGGCGCCGACGGCGTTGTATCCGCGTCAGTAATTACCTCGCACGGGATCTATACGGCCCTCTTTGTGGCTTCTTGAAAGGGCAAAAGGGCAGAGTACAAGGGTGTTAAAGAACAGGAAAGGAATCCTTACTAAAGCCAATTTATTTGATACCATAGGACCCTTAAGGCGTCGACACATCCGGACGATGGAGGTTGGGGAAGATGGAGGGTCGCTGGAAGGATATGTGCGAGGAACGGTGGTGTTTTGGCGACAAACTGCGCTGATTTGTGGAGAGCCCTTGGCCATTACAATCCCATAAATCTCTAGGCTCTCCCAACTCCCGAAGAGACATTCGTAACGTGACTTGTTCGCACACGGCGCGATAAGCAATTGGGTGCTGAGGGACTACTACAACTAACTATTCGTCGCAGAGAAAAAGCAAGAAATATTCAACAATTCCCGATCAATAAATTGTTGAATAGCAAGAAATATATGAAAACGGAATTGAAGAAGATGTATCACAAATTCACTACTGCGCACAAAATAATATTAAAGTGTGTTTTTCAGCAAATACTTGTCTTTTACTTCAAAATACACAAGTCAATTTTAATATTCGCTTCAAAATATTTGTAGTACTAAAACGGATATTGTAAATTTTGATCCAAAACTACCAAGTGACCCAAACTTTGACCCAAACACTACCTGTTAGGGTAGTGATTATATTACTGAAGTATTTGTTGTAATAATTGTTATTCCTTCGTTAACATAAGTTAAATGGGATGCCCGAAAAAGTTTTAAAACGAAGACATCAATTTCTCTCAACTTGTTGATACTATCAACATTTCTATCGAAATTTTAAAGTAAAACGCGTTGCCTCAGCTCTTCTACGGTTCTTTCTGAGAATGGAACAAAACGACGCGAGAATTGACGCAATAATGTTAACGATATTTAGAAGAACTGAGCTCCTCATCAACTGGCGAGCAATTGAAAGAGCTCTTGCAAGGTGGAACACGCTTAAGATTATCATGTGCTTTACAGATGTGATTTCAAATTATTTCTCAAAACTTCCGGCATGGATGATCAACATGAAATATGCCTTAACTATTAAATTGTGAATAAGTAATATACTTCATCAAAAATAGTTATTTCTTATCATCATTCTATCTAAAAAAAGAACAAAAACAACTATCTAAGGAATAAATTTGTCGTAACATTTTTGTTTTTCTAAGTCTTTAGGGTTTGTTACTTCAATGCTCAGTATTGACTGTGTTTGCCATTGAAAATCTAAACATGGCAATTAACATCAACGTGCAATATTTTTTGTTATTTAGAAGAAGTGTGCTTAGCTTCCAGAATATCTACACACCTAACAAACATTATTACACTACCAATATACAACATACAGTACTGCCAATTTTTGTGCTACAAATATACAATAAATCTTTTACGTGAAAAGTTTTCTTGCATTTCTCTTTAGATTTCAGAACTCGAAACTTCTACATACAAACGCAATCGTGCGTTAAAATCCAAGGGTCTATAAAAAGAACATTCTCCAGACTCAGTCGGATTTCTCTAGATAACTATCTTGGGATAAGTTTTTTCTTTCTTGAAAAGACTATTTTCGAAGACCGTGAAGCAATACTCGTTTCATCCTGATTAACACTAACCTTACCGGTAAAGGCCTCGACGTTCTAAAGTTGCAAACTTATCACGAAAGAAAGGCTGTTCGTATTAACAGAATTTTCACGTCTTCTGGGAAGTGCAAGTCCACCAACCAGAAAACATAAACTATCAACACAATAATCACGAAAAGCATTCTTACTTTACACAGAATTTTAAGTGATTAGACTCAATACATTTAGTAGGTCAAAGTTGTTAACATTTTTTTTTCTGTAAGAGAACTGAACATTAATTAAATTCTTTCATACTTATTAATTTAATAAGGAGTTTTCTTAACAAACAAGGACTTGAAGTAAATCAGTTACTCGTTTGATTCGTAAAAAGAAAAAAAAACGACAATACATAAAAACAAATCGAGTCATAAATTCAATAAAAATACTAAAATGGATCAATGTGATCATTACTTGTTTTATAATTTAAAGACGTAAAGTAAAAGACGTAAAGATTCTGTTTGAAATATCGAGGAGATTTTCCATCCACGGAGAATGTGTTGGGAAATCTAAAGAGAGAGCAATCTACGTCTTGTGTTCTTCCGCGCAATTTCGCACCTATGCTCGTATAGAGACGGAGATCGCATCGGGGTGAGGGATGAGAGGAGAACGAAGGCGCGTGGCAGACAGTCCCGGCGCGACGCCATACACGTTTCCCGTCCTTTCATACTCCGCTCCTCGCCTCGTCGAGTTTAAGGGCAGTAAAAGCCGATCAGCGGTGTTAAGCAGCAGCGGCGGCGGCAGCTCCGCTCGGGGAACGGGCCGGTCATGAATAGCAAAGCACGGGGGGACGGGGACGTGTGGAGGGGACGCGGAGACGCGTGAGACGTCGTCTGCTACCTGCAGCTCTCGCCTCGAGGAGGCGCTTCTCCCCGGGAAGCGAATTCCACACGCGTCGAGGCGTCACGTGTCACCCAGCGATGGGCTCTCAGCAGCGCTGACGGCGGCGGCTGCGGACATGCAGCAACAGAGAGACAGACACGCGAAACGCGGCAAGCACGCGTTTGTGGCTTCAGATGTTGCTGAGAGGAGGTCGGCGTCACTGACACAACCGCAGGAGAGCGAGAAACGCTCACGATTCAGATGGGTGAAGTGACGGAAACAATAGCTAAGGCATCGATCGAGTACTCTAAAACGTCTCACTCCGTTTGTGCACGATACGAATGGGTGGCGAGACAAATGATGATTATTAAATGGAGTTTCGTTGATACATTTACTAATTAATTGGGTAAACTAATAAATAAAAAGAACATTAACATTTAAATCTTTGCTGAAAGGCATCAGACAAGTACAAAGTAATGTCTTCTTTCTAGAATGTACTTGGATATAAATTCTTACAAAAAAGTTCGTTCCGTTCAAGCAAAAAATGATCCAACGAAAAAGTTGAAAGTATTTTTGATTAAGTCCTTACTGCTATCAATCAAACACAAAATTATGTACGTCATCTTTCATGTTTCTGTTCGAGATGCTCCCTTAAATAGTAAAAATTGTTCTACTTACAAATTCATATTTGTGTATTAAGTCAATGCGATATCGAACGGGTATCACTTGCACCAGTACAGAACTGCACTGCTGTGCGATTTTCCTATTCGGACACACGGTCAGCTATCTTCAGCTTCACTCTAAAAGCTAGAATTAATCACTCTAAAATCATCACTATCGAATTTAGTCATCACTCGGCATTTGGCACATGTCTCTTTGCGGATCGCCGATAAAAACTAAAATCGAAGACGTGAACGCTCACTACCAGCGATCACAGAGACACACTAGCGTTACTTCTCTATATCTTCCTCTTTCGGGTTTTAATGTTTGAGTGCCATTGGCATATCATTTCCTCTTTCCTTCCAAGTACTCTCGTGGCCAGATGCATTAATTTTTGACAACGTAAGTTATAAGCCAATTTTCTTGTCCAAACAATTTTTTTTAAATAAAGAGTTTCCGGGGATGATTCTAATATTTCTCTCTTTTAGAAGTAATTCCAAAAGCGTTCACGTTTGCATTACGAAATCACTTTATCACGGAACACTTCCGGGTAGAAAATAAATACTGAGTGGCACATCCGAAGTTATAGATTGCATATTATCAACGCTCATTCTTCTACACAAGACTAAACTTAAGTGTGACCCAGCATATGCCCTTAGGGGATAGGTGAGTTCATGGTTAGTTGGACGAGCAGTCGTGGTCTAATTCCCGCCAAAGACATAAAATTTTAAAAATAATAAATTCAGTGAATCATGGGAATACCATTGCTGCAACGTATTAAAGTCCGCCCGACAAGCCTCCCTGGGCATCATCTATGATCATTTTTCCTCAAACATATTTTTGTTGTTGAAAAAGTTTCGCCCTCAATAACTGAACGTTTGGAGATTATCACAGACTTTATTTAGGTTTCATTTTCTACCAACATAAGAGTTTGGAGTAAAGAAAGGACAATTACTGATTTATTATGTGTATGAATTCTTATATTGATGTATCCGAGTATTACAACTGCGGTTGTTAGTCGCAGAGGGCGGTTGTTAGCACTTTTCACACATCACAGCTATTTAAACTGAGACATGGAAATGAAAAGCTACAAATTTTATCTTGTCCCACCTGGGAACCCGGGATGACTTGGTGACGAGTGATCACGCTGACACCCTAGCCACGGAGGGGACAAATATTCATAATATGATAGGAAAAATCTTTAATTCTACGGAAACACAAGTGATTATAAAAGTGACTTACAAGACAATAAGGGAACATATGAGATCAAGAAAATGTTAAAGAACCTTTGTAATCTGATAAAGACACCCGAGAGAGTATTTATACTCCGTATATTTATTTATTTTATTTTATGTCTTATGGCGAGGTTCGGGCCATTTGGCCCGCTCTTCCACCAAACCGTGACTTGGGTATGGGGCTTAGGAAGGAGAGATGTTGGGTAGCCAGAGAACTTATGGTACTGAATCGACATTTGTCTGGAGTAGGTGAGGGAAACCCCAGCTGAAAACCTCACCTAGTTCGACCGAGCAGGATTTGAACCCATGCTCTACCGCTCAACGGTAACGTGGTAGCGAAGGCACTACCACTAGACCACCGCTGTCGGTGGTCTAGTTTACATTTAATCTGAAAATTTGCATATGGTAGGATGATGCATTTTTCAAACCTTTAACATACTCTTGTTAAATCTGTATATTAGTGCAATAAAAAGAGAAATTCTTGCCCTAATACGTTTTGAATGTGAGAAATGCGTGAACACACACCTCGTGGGGAAAACTCTGCAAATGAATAATCACGCAAATTTCATTCAAAATAATTTCCCCTGAAAAAACAGGCTTCATAAATATTTAAATTAAATGATTCGGCAAATCTAAGACTGAATAATTAAATTCCTTTTTTCGTGAACATATCATTAAAATCTTTTCAAACCCACATTATCATAATAGTTTATGTTTTCATTGTTTTTCTCTATAATGACTCGTTTGCTTTAAAATGGCTGGAAATTACAGTTTTAATGACAAGTAAGATACATATTAAAATATACTATGAGTATTAAAATATACAGTCATACGAACATTTTAAAAGATACAAGGTGATAGTAAAAATAAATGTATCATCAGTAAGTCATTATTCATAATATTCTAAATATATTTCCTTTAATGTAGTGGGTCCCGTCATAATTCTTCAGCTTTGGCTGCTAACGGCTCCATGTTATCGTCGAAAACGCTCCGCAACGAGAGGGAAACAAACTTACAAGATAAGAGCGAAATATAATCTCCACGAGTACAATGCTCAGAAACTCGAAAGAAAATAGTCCGCGCTCGTCAACGCTCCGGGATATCTCGTCTTACAAGGGAAGAACACAGACACTACCTTCGCGAAGGCAGGGTGACTTAGACAACAGTTCCGAGTGAAACAACTTTGACGGGGAGAGCACGCGCGTCAGAAGACTGGCGAAGAAGATCGTTCACGTGAGTAACAAAAGACTGGCGAAGAAACTCCCTCTTCCTCCGTCCGGACACATCCGTCAGCATTGATGCCGCCGCATATCACCTACTATGTTTCCGTACCTCACAACTTCACCGGCAACCGCTCCAACGCAACTAACCCTGCCACCAAGATATCTCCGTCACCACCCTCTGCCTCACCATCACTTCAGTCTTAATAACCGCTCGGGGTGAAACTCGAGTACTCATGGCGTCAAAAGAACGACGCTTTTGTGCCGTGTATCGGTGAAGCGTCGGTTGCTTCCCATCGTCGCAGTTGCCGCTAGGCGAGGTAAACGCCAACTTATACTTCGGCCGTCGACCAATTACTTATGTCTCATATTATGCTGATAGCTTGCTTGGCAGAGAGGCGCAACTCAAATGCAAGCGCCATGGGATGCTCCAGGCGTGAAAGACGAGATGAGAGAGAGACACAGTCGACGAATTTCTTCCAGACGTAAGGCCTACAAGGCTCCCAACTCTCAAGAAGCAAATACCTACTAACACGCAAGGGAGATGCAACGCATAGACATCACCGACACACAAATTAAGACTTTGGGACCAAAACTTTTTTATCGCATAAAGGACATGAAAATTTTTGTCTCGTTTCCTTTCATGTAGAAACAAACCCTTATTTTCACTCATCTCTCACTATTGTGAAGAAAAGTTGAAGAGGTATGTTTCATACCAGTTGCCATTACGACTTTGCAGTTGTTATGAATGTTAAATCATACAGGAAATTGTATATTAAAGAGAGGAGTTTTTACTACGTAGAGTTATACCAGTATTATCACTTGTTTTTCAATTACGATTTATACCATATTTTGTTCGAGAAATAAATAAATTTCAGTTCATTTTTCTTTCCCATTTGTACATTTAGTGTACACGGAAACTATTGTAACCATCAACAAATCGCACTTTTTTAAAGTTTTGGTGAAAATGATTCTTTATGATATATTTTCAACTACCAACATATTGCAACGCCCTTATAAGTTAATTTACGCACAAAAATAAAAAAATCTTATCTATTAAAAGGTCAACTTTTCCATAATTTCCTTCAAAATGCAGCTTTCAAGGAATTAAATTATCTCAGAAATGAAAATACTTATGTTAGGTTGAGGTAGGGATCTGCAAAAAGAGGAAACAGTCCCATTCTGTCTACGTCATGAACAAGGGGGAAAATCTGAGTGTATAGGAACGGAAGTCTTGCTGACGTGGCGAGAGACAATATGGCCACCCCATTTCCGGTCAAGCAAAGTCGCTCAGACAATTCACTCTTTCTCCTTCACCCCTTTTGAAATGTCCCCCCTCCTTTCGAACACTGCACAGTCACGTTCCCCAATGCACCCCCTTGACAAAACTCTTTCCTTTTGGCTTATGTTAGGCAATGCTGAATCGGGAGAGGAGAAACGGGTGCATTTCGAATCTATTGTGGTGCTGGGGAGAGGGGAGAATAGACGGATAACTTGCAGGCGGTTGGCAGCCCTGCGTGACGTCACACGCCAGTGACTTCATCTTGTTGTAGGGATGTCATCCGTCACAGAGCGAACCCTTGCCTCTCTATAACCCTCCGTCCTAACAAAGTTCCCGCAGTCGCAAGCCTTTGCCGCCCGCTCTTGCCTTCCGCCGCTTGCAACTGAGCCGCCGCGTCGCGCCGCGTCGCGCCGTTGCCGTGTCGTAGTCCCCCGTGCTATATCGAGATGGAGCCTCATCACCGCTACTTACAACCTCGTTCCGGAGCGTGACGAATGCGCTAATGAAACGTCGGCTGAAGGGACTCCGATCTGAGAAAGAAGTGAGATCGGGGAGTGGGGATTGAAATAGAATGTAGCACTAGAGCAACGAACCCTGACCCTGCAGATGGGAAAGATGAAGGATTTAATTTCCTTTTTGGTGGCGCTGTGCCGCGCCGGAGCAAACAGTGCGCATCTTGCGGTAACGAAGTCCCGCGCCGTTGAGACACACCCCACCCGTCACCACGAGTGCAAGCAAAGCGAATTTCCTTTCAGGATGCGCCGGTGGCGGAAGACAGTCACGTGCGTGATGAAGTAAAGGCTATGTATGGATAAGATAGAATATAGCACGCCTTCCATAAGGGTTATACAATCACTTTTCAATTGATACTTTAATATTGTCTTTTCTTGTGTATAAAAGACTAAATATTATGCAGTTTCTTATTTAGAGATAAATTAAATATCACAATTTTGTTGTCTTAAATTTAAAATTTGTAGTTTTATATCTGAAACTAAGTATATGGCAGTGCATTAATTCACGTTTGAAAGAATTAACTATGAAAATGCAATTATATTGTATCTTTGTAGCTGAACGTTCTCTATGAGACAGAGGTGTTTACAAAGACTCTACTGCCCGGGTATGACTTCCAGCAAATAGTTACGTTACGTATAACTGATACTTGGACATAATACCCTAGAAGTAGATATACCTTCATCAGAATTAGTTAAAACCATGTCACCATAAATATAATGATGAATTTAGCTAAACACTACAAAAATTAAACGGTTAGTTTATCACTAACTATTCGTATTAGCAGTTCAAGACATATCACTAAAATTTCAATGGTTATGGACACTACACATTAAATATACATTACAACATAATACCTTTCCCTTCTCTTTAACATTTTCTTCCAGGTAGTGGTCCAACGTTAAAAAAATATGTGCAAAAGAGTCTCAATACCAACGTTCTTCTTTCCAATTCCCTCTCAAGACCAACGGTTTGTTGGAAGAACAGACCTGATGGCCTGAACCTCACCAAAAGACATAAAATAAATAAAAATAAATTTCCGTGATTTCTGTCTCAATCTGTGGGACAGAGGTCCGTGCTTTAGGATTAATTGAGACTCCTAACCAAATATAAAAACAAGACCTAAGAGAGTAGAGACATTCCTCCTTGAAATAAAATGCAAAAATTTATTTGTGATAAAAACACTACAGAAAACTTAACGTCACAAAAAAAAAGACGTAAGTCAAAACTATTAAAAAATAGTATAGAAAATCAAATATAAAAAAGGCCTAAGAAATATTCATATCAAATAATACTGAGTAAGGATGTTCAAAAATACACTTGAATATTTATCCAACTCATTATTGATGTCAGAAAGAAACCTCTCTTCATCTCAGAAAGCAAAAGGATAGACGATTTAAGAATAAGTACGCATTCCCCATAAAGATCGTTCACGCAATATTTTGTCAATCGAGTAGTGGACTGTAATTGGCTGCGGGCAACAGCGCCTTTACTAATGAGCAGCGAGCCGCTTTATCAAAGCGGTAAAATGACCAGTCCTTTCGTCCGCTCATAAAGTACGCTTCATGAAATAATAATGGACAGGCTCCACGAGAGTCCTACTGCTGGTCAGAATTGAGAGAATGGTTTCATTCTCTCCTCTCTGCACCATCAACTTTAATTTGGATAATTTTCACATTATCAAAAACAATTGTCCTGTGTACCAGGATTCCTTCCACTTCATATTCCACTTCCACTTCACTTCCACCCTTAATTAAAAAATCTATGTAATACGCTGCCATGTGTTCTTTAATATTGTTCATTACTAGATTGATCCCGCTGCTTCTGAAGTTAACTCAAAAGTACAATTATCAACTTTTTCATTCTTTCATGAATTCTTGTTTCGTATTCTTCTTTGTTGCAAATCCATCGCGACAGAGTCGACTTCATCTTTCGACGTGATAACAAGCTCAACTCTTTCTGTCCTAGCTATCATTGCTACTTCCACAAATTAGTCATGGGGTGACTGTCACCTCTTGTCCCGCTGTCCTCACCACCTTTTTCCTTCTGTGAGGTTACCGTGGTCGAGGTCAGAGCTAAAAGTCTGCGATTCAATTAGTGGGTCTCAAAAATTAAGAAGTTGTGAGTGGTGTTCGTGGAGTGACTGTCCTGCGCGCCCTTTGACGCGCCATCCATTCCTTTCGTTCTACGTTATTCTGAGTGTCCTCTAACAGGCGTCACCCACCGCATCTCCCTCATCAAGCAGCCGCTGCCTTCTCCCACATGGAGGCACACGGCGGCGGCGCTTCTAATCCTTTCAAGTACGCTACGAATTGCCTATTAGACCCTTGGTCGGCACTCCGAAACATACGGAGAGACAGTAGGTAGAGCTTTAAATGGCCGTCGGCTGACCTTTCGCGCGAGCATGCTCTGCCAGCGGCCAAGGTCTCACCATACTAGAGAGACGAAAGAGGCACGCGAGAGACAGAGAAGAACCACTGGCGGTAGCGACTGCGCTCTGCTGCTGCTGCGGCCATGGCCACAGGCTCTCTCTTCTAGGGGCAGTAGCACCGGCTTCGCCGCAGCAGCCACTACGGCCCACTGTGAAGGCTTGCGTTGAATAGGGGTTCATCAGACAAGATTATGCTATAACGTAGGGCCGCAGTCGGGGAAGGTGTACCGGCGGCGGAGGATGAGGCAAGACCCTGCGGGCGGCGGAGGAGAAGGAGCGAGGGCGGAAGGGAACAGGGAAGCACATCAGAAGGCTAAGGTCTGAGCGTCAGCCCAATCCTGTTAGCGAGGCTGCCACTCGCCTGCACCCACGCGCCACTGATAATTATGTGGGTATCCAGGCGGGCAAGAGAGCGGGTAGGAGAGTGCGGAGGAGAGAATAGAGAGAGACAAGGATGATTACGTACGTAGATGGACCAACGATCATGAAGGCAGAGAAGGGGGAGGAGCAGGCGGAATCGCAAGAAAAGTTCGATTTTGCCCATTCAGAAGAGATGATTTCCACAAGATACATGGAAGATCAAGTGATGATTAAATTTTCAAATTAAAGTGAACAAATAATTTTTATTAAGGAAAATATTAGCAATGTCTCCAAACTCAATATTTTAAGTGATGAATAATTATAAATAACTAGCCATTGAAAAGCCATTAAACCACGTGCTTTTGACCACGTGTGGGTGACAATATTCTATTTTACTTTTCCGAAGCAAGCGAGAGACCATCCATGAGTAACTAACAGGGAACGGGCTTAAACCCTACAAGAATACTTGATGTGGATACCGTAAATTTTATATTTTTACTTTCGTTCTCACCACAATAAAAATAATCCGACTAAAAATAATAATTCGAGATGTGAGAAGACGTACATGCAAGTCACATATTGAGCACACGTATCTTACAAATTGGTGTGGTTGAGGCGGTCTATCCATCAGCCGAGGGAGAGCAAGGCGCGGACACTCCTCGTGGACTTGCGCCAACGCACCTGAGCGAGTTACGTCGTGATAGGAGCGTTGATGGCAGCCCTTCTTGCGGCGGCGGCGTCTCTGCGGTAGACGCCTCCGCTGCAGGAGCACTAAATCCACCTCTTCTCTCATACTCCTATGCTGCCGACTTCTCAAATCCACTCCCCGCTGCAAATGAACACAAGGATGGACGAGAGAGAGGGGATGCGGTGGTAGAGTACCATGCTAGAGCGAGGGGCCAGATTTCGGTCAGCGCCCTTTGCGGCGCCAGTGGAGTTAAGCGAGAAAGTCGTCGCGGCGTCTGCCTTCACACAGAGACGAAGGAAGAGGTGGAAGACGTGGAGGATGAGGAGAAGGTAGCAAGGGCAATGGAGAAGGTGGTTCTAACACTGGTGAAGGCAATGTCTGAGGTGGCGAAGGAGGCGGAGCGGCGGCGAAACAGCGGAGAAGCCCGCGAGGGATAGATAATTGAGGTTGAGGACCAGACCGGCACGTCCGCTCAGAGGCGACGATGGTCGCGCGAGGCGTTGGGGACCGCGACAAGGAACAGGAATAAGTAAATGAGAGCCGTGCTTTGCCCTCGCTCGCTTCCCCGTCTCTATGCGATGGACAGTGCTTGAGATGAGGATGAGAAACCTTCATGATGGTTATTGCAGAGGTACCAGAACGTTTCTGCAGCTTGTGAATGCGGATGACGAAAGTGCGAAGAATGATGAAAATATAATGAATGAAATATATTAGGTTTATAGAAAATATAATAGCATAATTTCTTTAAAGAGAACGAAGATTTTAGTTGCACGAATTTTTCATTGAAGGGATTGGGGCAGCTTAGAATTTACTCACACATATTTTGTTTCAATAAACAAAGAAAAAAATAAATAAGTAGATGTTTAGCAAAACATCGTGAGAATAAGTGAAAATATATTGGTAGAGTTCGTTGTGACGTTGGAGGAAGGAAACAAACGATTGGTGAGACTTTCACGCATCAGCCCCCAAAAATGTAAGTTTGTTAAAGAACTAAATCTAGAGAGAAACTACGTTTGTTTTTCTTAAAAAAAATTCATCACGGTCAAAGGTATGCAAATATTATACATATTGCATATACATAAATTCCGTATGTCAATATGGCACCTGAAAACAGTTGAGTTGAACGTAAGGATTATATACGTTAGGAACGTACGTTAAATCAGAAAGAACGAAATATGGGCAATTATTAATACTGTATGTGCAGTATTGAGGTATAATTAGCACGAATTATACAGAATATCCCAAAAATATGTTTGAATGTTAATAAGAGAGAAATTATTACAGATAACCGGATGTAACTTTCTGTCATGTCATGACAAGTGATTTAAATGATTTAAATTTATTGTCAAAAAACAGTACAAACTGCGTATGACCACGGGGGGGAAAAAAAACTAATTTACTCTCCGGAAGCAAGCAAGGGACCATCCCATCAATTCCGATCAAGGGCCCTAAGGCAGAGGCGGATTCAAAAAATTCAGCAAAAATTCCTAGATAAGATAAAAAGTTAGCTGCGAGTTATAATACTAATAGAATGTCAATATGTTTGTAATTTTAAGCAAAAAATTACATGTAAGTTATTATCGAACTATAGATTATTCTGAGTATAGTGCTTAAAAATTGAAATAACACTAAATTCACGATTTATTGTTACAATAGACCCGCCCCTAGACAAAGCCTAGAGAACCTGTATGATAAATCCGCCTCTACCCGAAGGAAAACCGGAGAAAAACCCGGGCCAGGATGGGGCTACAGAATTTATGTACACAAACGTGCCAATGTTGAGTACACATAAAACTAAATTAATATGAGCCATAAGACAACACAATCATGCAAGAAAATAGTTTTTGAAATTGTTATAAGTTGTTTAAAAAGTACTACAGCAATGGCGTGATAAAGCACAAGACGAATTTAACTTTTGTTAAAATCAATAAATTCTTTTACAGTGTAGAAGCACTGGTGCAGGAGGTAGTTTTTAACCGCGGATTTGAAGATATTCAATTTCATAATATCTTTTATATTCTTGGGCAGGGAATTATATAGAACGATTCCCGAATGGTATGGTCCCTTTTGGCAAAGAGTGGTTGACACTCTAGGGCGATGAATATTACTACTATTGCGTGTATAGTGTTCGTGAACGAGACTGTTTCGTATAAAGAAAGGGTGGCACTTCAGTAATTCGGTCTTAACAAACACGACTGTTTCATAAATATAAATGCAGGGAAGTGTTAAGATATTTAATTCCTTGAATAAAGGTTTACAAGAGTTTCGGGGGTGAGATTTACAAATTATCCGAACTATCCTCTTCTGAATTCTGAAAGTTTGAATACTCTGACCGGAATTACCCCAGAAGGTAATGCCGTAACGTAAATGGGAGTAAACGTTTGCAAAATATACGCAACGGGAAATACGTGGACTAACTGCGTTAACTAAGATTCGGAATGCGTAACACAATTTGCTTAATTGGGAATTAAGATTGTCAATGTGACAATTCCATTTGAGGTTGTCTTGAATATGGAGACCTAAGAATTTTGTATTTGTAACAGTTTTTAATTGTGTTCCGTTTAAAGAAAGAGAAACCTGGGGTAAAGATTTTGTGATACTATTGTGAAATGACATAGACACTGTTTTGTCAGTGTTTACAATGAGACGATTTGCATGGAACCAAGTCGAAAGGTTAGACAAAACGTTTTGAGCGTTGGCGTGTTTACATAGTAAATTAGTGTCATCAGTAAAAAGAACCATTTTGCAATCTGATGTGAATGATGACATGTCGTTCACATACAATAAAAAGAGTATAGGACCGAGAATTGAACCTTGTGGTACTCCGCAAGTAAGTGCCTTTGTTTTTGAAAGACAACGCTGAAGTATTTTATTTTATTTTTAGTATTGGGTTTTTCGACCTGTTTATTGCCATTTATTACTTTTATCTTTTATTTGCCATTAGTGCCTGGTAATTGACGAGGTGGCGTGGAATCTTTTCTTTAAGCAACGGTAGTAGATTTCAAAGAGATCTGGAAATGTGAGAACATGAAAAATGCAGAGTGGATAGCAGGTTGAATTGGATACTGCGCCACCGATACGCGTAATAAGTACAATAATACGCGACAAGTTTGAGTGGGAAGTAACCACGTATGATATGAAGAAGGGACGGTGTAGCAGGAAGATATCAGCATCGGACGAAAGAGGGAGGAATAAATAATGCAAATTTTTACAAGATTTTGTGCTATATGTTCTCCGACTCTACCGGTGAAGGTTGATTGTTTCGACAAGTCGGTGCAACGTCACATTACCATCGGGACGTGCGTCAGTTTCTGGAAGAAATATTTGTTGAGAGATGGATAGGCCAACGAGGAAATTTCGAGTAACCACATAGATTTTCTGAAGAAACACCGTAAGAATTCTTTCCGTGGGGAACTTTGAAGTACAGTCCTCCTACAATTACTGTCGACTATTTAATCAAATTAAAAAAATAAGTGTCTAAACCTCAAAATCGCGAACACTGGATGCCACAGAGTGTTTCGATTGTAACTGCATGTGAAACCATTTCTATGAAAACCACATCACACTTTTGTCAACCCATTCTACAGAATAACAGACGATGTATTTCTGACAATAGAGGACACTTTGAACTTCTTTAACATTAGAACATAATCAGTAAGGTTTTGAACATTTTTATATTTTCTAAAAAATATATTTTGTTATTTTTCTTCGAGTTTTTTAAGTTCAAGCAGTGTAAACGTCTTAGTAGGGCACTCTGTATTAATACATTTATTTATTTGAACAATGGATCGCATCATGAATGGTGAATAAAAAACGTTCCTCGAAAAGAAACACGCGGTGCACCTTCCAAAGTGAATGAGATTCAGTGTTAATGCAGTGTCGTATAACATCGTTCCCTTCGCGTTCGAGCTTTATGAAGCTCCTTGGGCAGCATGGCTGTCACCTCTGATCCGAAGGCGAACGCGCTGCCGCCTGCCGTTGCTTCACTGCCTCTTGCCCTAGGGACACCGGCGAGTAATTGGATCGCTGGACTCAGGCCAAGCAGGAACGGCGCGGCGCCGCTGCGGGCATCGCTGGCCGAGGTGGCGTAGCAACTGGAAGGACAGTGGCGCAGGGGCGAAGGAATCTGTCAGGCAAAATAGCTAGGCGAGGAAGGGAACTGTGGTAGTGACGTACAGCGTATGCTACAAACGCGCGAAACCACGTCTGTTTACTACCCTGGAATGGTACTGCTGGATACGGGGAAATCACCGTTATGTTAAGTCACTATTATATTAAGTAGTAATTTTAATATATGTTTATATAAAGGTCGGTAAATAAAAACAAATAAATAAATAAATAATATGTTTACTGACGGTCATACCGGGATAATAATAAAACTGGGATGTCTGTGCAGTGTTAGGAATGAAAGAATAATATTTTGAGTATCAAAAAATTAATTTTACGCAAAATAACTTAAGATTAAGAGAACATAATTTCTCAATAATGGAAATTACTCTCCGAAGATTGGTGGAAAATATATCTCTACAATAAGTCCGAAAGAACATTCATATTTTATCCAGTTATATTTTTCACACAGTTACAACACATTATTAGTGAAATTTTATGGATTTTTAAGGCTTTATGCACTCATGATTATAAAAGACTAGGTCCTGTCAGTTAATTGACTTGCTTAGAGAGTTAGATAATAGATAACAGTCATGAACGATGGCAGCGATGTTTTTGTCCACGATGCAAAAATGTAAAATCCTTTTAGTTGACTACGTAAGAAATATATACCAGACATTAATCAAAATCGTCATTGACTATGTTTTAGTTCGTAAATTATAATTACAGCCCAAATAAAATGGATTAAAACTTTTCTGTGTATGTACACATATGACAAATGGATTATCATTGTATTGTAATACCGTATTATGTGAAGAAGGTGGTGAACAAGAACTAGAAACGATTTGGGTAAATGAACTTAATTTTAGAATTTGTCACCCTCTGACTGTAAAGAGAAAGAATTAAAATAAAATCTGACGTGTCAAATGCAAGGAAATTGCTTTATGACGGAGAAAGGGCAGGATAGCTACTGGTGATCTGAAGGAGACAGGTATTGGTGATAATAAAACTAATGATATAGCGTGAAACACTACTACTATAGCGTGAAAATGAAAAGATTGGTGATAAGTGATGGTGATTGGCTGAGGAGGTGGATGCACTGTCGGTGAAGACCCTTGGCATCGCTGGACAATCAATTAGGAGACCGTTACTCTTGAGTAGCGAGTCTTCGGCACGCCCCTTCCAGGGTGAGAGCCACGTTACGTGCCTCAACGGGCACACCCTGACGACATTGCTGATTCAGATGGTAAGGGGGTGAAAGCTTCCATTTATCGCCTTTCGTTGTCCATTCTGGTGTTGAAGAAGGAATTGGATCGTGATAAAAGGTTATCAAAAATTTGAAACACTTTATGTGAGAGGAAACGAACAATTGCTACGGCATATTCCATTTCCCACGGTATTAAATATTGCGTAAAAATTATTTATGATATTCGAGAATGTTTGGATCTCTGATATCAAACAATTGCAAATTTCATTTATTTATGTTTTCCTATAGAAGATTCACTTGATTCTTGTAAATGTGCTTTCTAAACACTATTTTTCTCTAAAAGTATACAAAGAGAGTACAATATTAAAGAAATAACATTTACCATTCTACATTGCTCTTAATTTCTTCTGACTTTAATGCAACATCTATCCCATTTTTCTTTAGATTATAATTCTGGGACACAGTCATGTCAAATGTATTATTATTTCCTATAGCAAGCTATTTGTGCCATCAGTATTTTAGGATGACAGAAACGGAACTTATTCTTATAACATTTTATTTCGTCTTTTCACTGTGATGTTAACAACTCTGTGATGTTGTCAATTCTTTACCAGTTCCATAAAAATCTACTTTGCGTCTAAAACTAGTGGATATTGAAATACAATAATTAAAGTCTCGTTTCTGAATCAAGTATTACGAACCGGAAATATTAGAATGAAATGATACCATTTATCATAAGTAACCTTGCGTAAGTAACATATGGTATGTATTTGTCCAAATAAAGATCTGAATCAATAGCTAGTAGCGGGATCCTCCCGTTGACCTGATCCGGGAAGGAATATCTGCGCGTCGGAAGCCAGACGCCTGGGAGCGGGCAGGTGACGGAGGGTGGGTGGAGGCAACCCTTGGGAGTCTGCCCTCGCGTCCGCCCCAGGGTTGATCTAAAATTTAACGACCCCACGACGGACCCTCGGCAGACCGCCCGCCCGAGCGACGGCATGCCGTCTTGAGGGAGACGCTCTCCGGCGACGCGACGGAGGGAGCGATGCGACTCGCGCAACGCAAGCGGAGGTTCACTGCATGCGCCACGCTCCATAGCATTCGATCGCACTACTGTTATCGAGGAGAAACACAGGGTCACTTGACACACGTTGCTAGTCACACTCCCCACGCGCGAAATACTTCCGATCTTTTTGCCTTATTAGGTAGAGCATGGCGTTGGACGGGAGAGACTGATATAGATATATCAGATGTGACTTTCGTGGGACGAAACAAGAAATGGTTTGACCTCCCACGACCAGTGACGAAGACAATTACAGAGCAAGGAAATTTCAATGAATGTTTGACGTTTTTTGGGAAAAAGTAATACTTTTCTCTGTGGATCATGTGCTGCGAGGTTACGTATCTTACGGCAAAAACAATGTGACTTTATTGACTAATATACGTAAAATGATACAAGAGAACCGGAAAATCTAAAACATAGATACTGAGAAAAGAAAGTTTATTTAGAGAATCCGCGTAGAGTTTAATATTCTTTCGTGACATCATAGAAGGTAATAAATAAAACAATATATCATTTATACATATAACAAAACAATAAATGCCCTTTCTGTTATTATAAACTCTTATTCAATACAAAGACGTCGTATCGAAATGAAACTAAACTCTGTAAAAGTCTGCAACACGATGGTATAAATTTCGTTTCAATTCATTCAGCAGCTCATACGTAAAACTTTTTCCAAGAGTTTACAATGATCAAGAGTTTACAATGTCATATTATGATAACTGTTTCTCCTTTTTTGTGCACTATTTTTGTTTTTTTATTTTCTAAGAGTCACTTTTACATGTTTACAATCTCCCAATGATGACTAGAGTTTGTATACTATAGATTGAAATAATAGTAATAGACAGAATGTCCACGAGAAAGGTCGTTAGATAAATTAATTTTAAACATAGTAGTAGACATAAATAATAAAATATAATAAGAAATAAGACAAAAATGAATACATACAGTTTTAGAGTAAAATAAAATAAAGAGAAGAATAATAAATAGAGAAAATATAAAAACTTCGTTATGAAGTTATAAACAAGGTAATTTTGTAAAAGAAGACCTAAACTAAATAAAGTGTGTAAACGTATTGTTACACTGAATTGATGAAAATTATCCTAAAAATTGAACAAAACAATCATAAACTTAGCTGTAAAAAACTGGATGGGACGATTGATGGTACAGGGCATTGCAACTTTAAGGTGTATTTTTCAAATTCCTTAAACAAAATTCTTTACCCTAACCTCCCAATCCTCCCAATTCCTCAACAATAGCATCAACTCTGCTAAAGCGGTGCTCTGTCGTTTGTTTCGTGCGACGTCAGTGGCTGAAGGCGTCCTCCTTCGAGAGCAACTGGACGACGACGGAAGGCGCGGGCTGTTCGAGAGCCTTTACTCGCTGCTGGCGAGCGTGAAGCGGTGAGGGCACTTCGGGGACGCTGAGTCGAGCGAGCAAAGAGCTACCAGTTGGAGACGAGTTCAAGAGATTTGTTCGTGAGCGGAATTGAAACATGTTAGGAATGAACGGATTATGAGACGTCAATGAAATAAACAGATATTAATTCACTATAAATACTTAAAATATTAGATTTAGTTAACAAATTAATAGTTTCAAATTTCAGAAATAAGTATGATCAGAAGTACAAATTTCAGAATAAGACATTAATTCCATAGACACGGGACGATTAAAATAAATTCATTGTATGTACAGGTTCAATAATGGTAGTATTAAAGTTGTCATGTTATCAACCAGTTATTAAGTTGGTAGGATTAAAATAGTATCATTTATTATTCACCCTTCCTGTAAAAGAGACTCACTGATGATGGCCTTATTCAGATGTAATAAACTTTGCTAGTTTGGGTACATCGTATTTATGCAATAATAAATATTTTGTTGATGACCTGCGTTTAAAGAAAGCAAGGTTGTAAAAACATTACATACATACATGTATTAGATGATATATTAAGATTACACTAAATGATCTATGTCAAGTAAAAGATAGTTATTTCAAAAATTTGAACAACACGGATGCATGAAATATTTTGATTATTTACTATTTCATTCATCACATTAATACAAATTTTATTAAAATGATTGTATAATATTAGTACACAAGTTAAAATGAACTTTCTTAATCCACTTAAATCTGAATAGACGACAAATCAAGTTTCACATTGAGTTTTAGTCTTATCGTCTCTATCGCTTTCCTCATTTATTGGAGTGGCCTTAAATGAGAAATCCCAGACGCAGTGAAAGGCGTTCAAAGAAGGATGACTGCTGATGATAAGCGGTGAGGGTTCACCCTCCGGTCATAAATGAAGAATGAAGCGATGAATTATTAACGATTAGATGAAAAAGAATGAAACTAACAATTGGACAGTGTATATCCTTCTGCGTAACGTACTTGTTATCCATCAAAGAGCAAGTGGGTGTAAGAATGATCGTTATTGCATATTTTGTGCCATACCGCGCGGGAAACTTCTTTTCTATTTTATTTGTTCTTCTGCACGGTACCAAAATACAAACCAAAATCCCGGGATACTACGTATCACAAAGAATTACATGAGTAGTTCATGTTAAATGATAAAACTACAAAGAAACTATAACTCATAATAACTGAGTTTGGCTAAAAATCTTTGCCAGTACTGGACAGAGATTAAAATGAAAATATATCGTGTCTAAATTTATCGGTATATTTACAGTTATTCGCTATTATTACCTTAGAACTATCATTTATATTATAATGAATTTTAAATTCTTACGAGTGGATCTATTTTATTTCCATTCTTCCTTGATTATCTGACGTTTCTGTGACTAAATTATTTCCTATCTCATATGTAACGTAAGAATATAAATATTCTGTTTTTTACCTTGTCTCTCAAGCCGATGAACTTTATTTCATCAACTCAACATCAGCCTAACTCAAACAAGAAAAAAAAGAAAAAAACTGAAAGAAATTCTCTTCGACAAAGCAAGAATATAAAATCGACGCCACTCTGCCAGGGGGCGCCGAGGGCGGCGGTCGACGAAGCAGTTAGTCCAACTTTTTTACGCGATAACCCACGCCCGAGAGCAATTCGTGAAAGCGAAGTTTCTTCGCGGACAAATGACAGGGAAAGTTGCGTACCAGTATCGACGCACAGCGCGCTCGATCAATCTCCTAGTATTGTTGAGAAGCAGGATACGCCTCGCTTGTGCCGTCCTTCCAACATTGCAACTGGTCGCTTGCTATTGAAATATGTCCGTTTGTATGCGGTGGCCATACTCGCGGTTCGAGGGCACTCCTCTCATCGAAGGGACACTGGTAAAATTTACAACGCAAGATAGGGCGATTCTTTTATATCAGATAAGAAATAATGATGTCTTAATTTTTTTTGAAACCGTCTGGTTAGTGGGCCCTTTAAAATTCTTTTCCACATTTCTGTTAGAATTCAGTCAAAGTTTCTATAAAATCATTTTGCATATTTTATAAGCGACACAGAATAGAAAATATGGCGAACCTCGGGAATAGAAATAATAATGACCCTCCCCACTGAAGAAAAAAATCACGTACGATTCGTGAGATAAGATGTAACAGCAGCCTGCGCCCCTGTAGGAATGTGTGAATGGAATTAATTGATGCCAAAATCCTGGGACGCCCTAGGCGGCATGTAATTGGTCGCGATTAGGGCCTCCATACGTGAGCTGAAGCTGGCGAGCGTAACAAACGCCTCCGACACTGAAGTCAACTTTCGCCTGAAGTTGCAAAGGGGTCGAAGGAGGAGGATTGCAAGACCATAGTAGAACGAAAGATGTAGAGAAGGAAAGGGAAGGACGGAGTGCGTACGAAAAGCAACGGGATGCCGGCACCGCGTACTCACTACCCCTTCTTCACCCACCTTACCCTCATAATTGATGTGCCCTTTGTACCACAGTGTGACAAGGTTCGACGGGGTTAGAGTCTTGGCCGCGAGCTGGCTACGGAATAAGGTTGAGCGTCGTGGGATTGTGTTGGTATGCTCTGGAGAGAATCCGAAGTGATGAGTAGTTGAGGGGGATAGTACTTCGATGCTGCAGATTTCCGTCTCTCATAAGGAAATAATTGTCATAAGAGGAGACTTAAGTAACTAAACACAGGGCCGGTCAAAACACCAATTTTCGATAGAAAAAGTACTTGTGATATTGATGTAATGTTTTATGTACGCTAACCCTTAGCTTTCTTCAACCTTTCTATTGATTCAGTTACATTTAGTAATGAAGTTTGGGTAAAAAAAATCTATCTCAATTATCAACACCATGAAGCAATGCTTTTTAAACTTTTATTTACATCTTGTGAGAACCCAATCAATGTTTATTGCACCCCTATAACAGAAAATCAAAATCGCGATAACGACTTAATAGAAACAATATCAGAGTTAAGGAGAAAGTCCATTTCTCAATGTAAAGAAAAAGTTCTTTGTCCAATGTTAGAAACTGTAAGTTCCGGTGGACTTAAGACGAAGATATTGATGTGCAGACAGAATGAAACGATATTACTCATAATTCAAATTAATCATAACCACTTGAATAATAATAATAAAAAATCACGATGTTTACAAACTTTTCTCATATTTTCAAACATAGGTGATTTATTCACAAAATTACTCGTGAATTTTTTAACAAAACTATTGAATCAAATATGCCAAAAAATAAAACAGTTTATATTTCTTTACCAGACAATTTTTAAATTTATGTTAAAAATGTATACGTTCTTTTCGGTGAATTATTATTCTGATAAAAAGTAGTGGAAAAAATGTTTCAATCTAATCAAATAAGTTCGTTGAATAAAATAATTTCAATATTATGATGTAAAAATCCTATGTAAAATGAATCACAAATTACCACCAGTCAAAACCGTTTTCCACCAGTCCTTAGGGTATGAGAAAAAGATATTAGTCCTAGAAATTTTTAATTGATTTAACATCTAAACAAAATAATTGTACTTTATCTTTAATCGATCATTCATTTAAAAAAATCAAGACATTGAATTGTTTTCTATCAGCTCTATACTGAGTATTTTTTAAGGTCGTCGACAAACTGCACTGAGGTCAATATGTTTAAGAAGTTTTTGCATATTTTATAATTGCTCTGCGAATGTCTAAGATAAGAGCAGTGTATAATAAAACAGTAATTGAAAGAATATGTAATACCTTATTAATGACAAAGGTAGGGACAAAATTGTTCTGTAAATGCAACTTCACAAGTTTCTTGCAATGAAAACGATATGATGTGAGCTCCACTCTAGTTTTCTGTTATAATTCATAACCAAAACTCATTGCACTAAACAACCTACATAACACTAAATATTTTTTAAAAAGAAAAACAATTCGAAAACGAAATCACAATATATTATAATTATTAAATAACATGACATAAACATTTAAAAGATCAATCGGTTTCAAAATATTTATCAACATATTACAATGTGAATTCCTAAACATCATAATTACACATTCAAGTTATGATTGCATGAATTATCTTCTACGTTAAACTCTTTGCAATAGACTTATAGGCAGATTTTTTTAAAGCGTCTCCAAGATAACTCCTTTTTTACGTAATAAATGTTGTCAAAAATTGAGCGACGTACAGGAATGCGGTTTAGCAATCTGTACGCAGAATTAACTGAGCAATCGAAATGCTTCTATGCATATTTTCAAAATTTTGAATTTTAGGAAACCAGAAGTGGAGTGCAGTGTGTAAATGAAGTGGGTATGAACTGTCCAGAAATAGGCTTCTATTCCCAATGCATTCAAAGTCAAATCTCAAGTTTCGTTTCAACGCATCAATTTGTTCGTGAGTTATCGGGGGAACAAAATTCTTAACATACACACACACGACATTGGAGATCATCACCAAAATGTCAAAATAGACTCTCCTGAAGCCAATTTGCAAAGATCCGAAGAGATCTCTTTTTTTTCCTCGGCCGATTACCATACTTTCCTTACACAGTGTAATTGGAGAGTAAATACTTCGAATTGAGATTCCTTATTTTTGAAAGGAGAATTTCATTTCGCATTTTTTTCCTTTTACTTCAAAGAATCGAATAATTTGAACTTTTTATGTGATGTTTGAAAAAATATTCAAATTATTTATCACAACTAACGTAGAATATACAGTTCTGAAACTGTGGGATTTTGTTCATAAAGTTATTTCATTGTATAATATTGTACTTACGAGTTCAGATAAAATAATTAAACTGTCAAATGATCGAATACAATGAAACTTGAAAGTTGAATGGATATAAAAATGTCTCACTTTCTTCTCTTAAACGTTTTTTTACGTTCAAAATTAAAAAATCATACATTTGTATATCATGGTGTATGACTACGAAGACTAATGGCCAAATTATCGTGAAAATACAGTCGGCCATCACAACCGAAAACAGAATTGTACCGGGATGATGTCGGCACATGGCATCGTCATGTTTTGTAGCCTTAGAAATCGTCAAGGCTTGGGGCTAACTCAGTAGGGGTGACTCAAGTGGCTGCGTGGGTGCGTTTCCAGTCATTTGTCGTCAGCCAGCTGAAAGATTTGGCCAATTGTCACAGAGGACGCTCTCAGACTGTCGTACAGGGATGCTGGCACCTAACGATCAGGGCTGTGACGACGCGACGAGTAGCGAGGTGTATGCCATTGTGCTTCGCCGACGTGATCAACTATGTACTCAAGTCCACGAGGAGTTATTGAGGGATGCGGGGATATTATTATCATGTACCTATGTTCCTTTAAAAAAATGTAAACCTCTCGGGGGGGGGGTGAATATTTGACAGCATGATGCAAAGACTTAAAACCTCTCTTTTTAAGTAGGAGAAATAACAATTAAACCCAAATAAATCCCATGTGTCATGTGACCCACTAAAAAATAAAGTATTATTTTTCATATAAGTATTTAAAAACAACTTCAAACTGTAAACAGATAATAAAATTCAAAAATAATATTCAGAAGAACAAAAATAACGTGGAGTATGCAATGCAACAATCCCAACGTTTATGTAAACTAAAATGTCTTTAACTTATCCAAAGTGATTCTATTCCGTCTCAAAGCTAAGGAGAACTTTTTATTTGCTCTATGATCAAACGCTTTGCTTCATCTTTATGTTTCTTTTATTGGGATGTTTCTGTGGTATTTCGAAAATGTATATTACTGCCATATCTGGAAAGAGAGGTAGGTTTGAAAACATGGGCATTTGTAATTGACCAAAAACGGACACTCATCCTTTGAATGCAGGAACGTTGTCACATAACAAAGCTACTCTCCTGTTCACCAATCTGCAGTCAAATTTATTCTTAATATATATGTACGATCGTTTCAGAAATACACCATTTTAATGATAAATATTTGGTCTGGTAATATTAAAATGGTGCTCGGTTTTTTTCTGTTAGAAGCTTCCCTTACATGGCATTTGTTCAGAGTTAATCTTACACTGATTCAACATTAATTCAAAAACAATAAGAATTATGTTGCCTATCTCAAAGCCTTTTCCCCTTCAGATCTTTTCAGCTGATGATCCTATCGTGAAGGAAACAAGGATATTCATATGTTTCTCTTGAATATTCGTTTCTTAAATCGACAAGAAAGTGAAATGGCACCCACGAAAGTAACACACCATCTTCGATATGCACTTTACGATGAATATTGAAAACTGATATTTTTGTACATATCATATTTTGAGTATAATTTATATTTTTATTGCGTCCACTGTGTGAAGTTTAAAAAAAAAAGGTTCTCAAGGGTAAAAAAGTATTCCAGTTGTATAAAATGTCCTTATACCAGTACTGCCGTTTCTTCTCTACTTCATATAAATGAAACTCTCAATGCCCTAGAAAGTAATGTGCCGAAGGCTAGTATATACATTAAGTGATAGCAGCCCTTATCAATCACACTAGGTGTCGGGAATACCAACTTAAAAGTAATCTCCTCTCAGTCACCGATAATTACATTTAGAAACAATAGAACGCAATGCTATGGAACTAAAATGCTTCAACATTTAAAGAGT
This sequence comes from Laupala kohalensis, assembly GCA_002313205.1. Taxonomy (NCBI): domain Eukaryota; kingdom Metazoa; phylum Arthropoda; class Insecta; order Orthoptera; family Trigonidiidae; genus Laupala; species Laupala kohalensis. The sequence continues at coordinate 951,841 of NNCF01126410.1, read as the reverse complement.
TCTACAAAATTTCTACTCATCTAGTTTATCAATACAAAAAATATCACGCGGTGTACCTGAGTAGGAGTGGCAAATGGAATTTCAGATAAGATTTATCTTTCTTATGCTAGATAGAAGATCTTCTTTTACTCCCATCAGAATTTCCCGACTTTTGTTATAGATTTATTCAGGAAATAACCACAAAAATAGTGTATAAAGAATGTTTAAAGAAAATATAAATACCATCAGATCATGTAGTTTTCCTCAATGTTCGTAATACGTTTGCGTAGATTTTATTAAATAAACAAAAGAAAACTGTGGATGATATATGAAAGAATAATTAGTAGTGATCATATAATTTTTATTCCATACTAATTTTTATTCCATTCTTATGCAATTTATACACTTGTTTTTCCCAAGAATGCTGAAAATATTGTGATACAATATTGTGAATTTAAAATTTTACAAATATTCTTCATTATGGTTTCTCCCCATCACTTAGAACAAATTGAGCTCCGCAATTACCATAAGACAACAGCTCTTTACAAAATGGGTAACTGTTAGCTGTTGAGAGAAAATGGAGTATCAAAATGGTGGCGAAAAAAAAGAGGGCAATGGGTGTATATCAAATGTGCTTAATCGTGTTTTCCTTAGATTCCCCTCTCTAGGGCTCGTCCGCTCTCTTTTCCACCACCGGACTCTTCAACATGATCTCTCACGACCGTAGGGCTCTCTTAATTAGAGCCACCTCTCGCCCAGCGCCCCTGAATAAACAGATATATACATTTTCTCCTTTTGTAGAGTGACTTCCACGAACGGTGCGAAGCCACCGAATAAAATTAAGGCGGTAATTCTGAAGGTGAATCTGCAACCGCCAACCATACCACTGCTCTCCGTGAGTCATCTGGCAGTCTCTGAGCATGAGACCTGCATAGCCGCAGCCGCCTCCGTTGAGGCCCCGACAGCTGCGCCCCGCTTTTAATACACGTGAAATTAAAATTAGGGCTTGATTTGCATGGCGTAATGGGGAAAGAAGCCGCCTGAGACGGCTGGGAAGGGCTTGGAAGGAGGCGATGACGATAGCAGCAGCAGCGGCTGCGAAGGGAGGAGGTTGTGGTGGTGATGTTGTCAAAGGAGGGATGTTCTCAGGAGATGATGGAAGAGTCACTGGTGTTGGAAAACGCTTCGAAGCTGAAGAAGGAAATTCTGCCGAAGAGACGACTCTCAAATGCGGAGAGAAAAACTGTCACGTATGCATATAGTATAATATCACATAGAAAATCCATCGACGTTGCCATTTTCACGACAATTAACGATCAAATGCTTACGAAAATTGAGAACCAGTTACACGGTTTGTTTATCAAACACCAGATACCGCTACTTAAAATATCACAACACAAACTTGTGTTTTGTAGAGGAGTGGACTGGAAATGAAAGAAACATTAATTGAAAAATACATAAGAAAAGGACGATTTCCAAATCTGAATATCAAAACATCAAGCACTGTTATATTTTTTTTTTCATCCAAATTTTACACCTGATGTGACATTTCCATAAAAAATATTTTATACGCTTTATTATTTCGGTTTTTAATTTATTTCTCGTTACTGATCTGAGAGTAACGTTTTATACTTATTTTCAAGATCATTTATCCAAAGTAACACTTTCTTTTTTTTCTTTCAAAGAATTAGGTAATTTATGTAATACAAAAAAGAAACTAACCAAAGATATATTTTTCAAAAATAAGTTTATTGGTAACCTCCACGGCGTCCATATATGAAGTTCACTCGCCCCGATAATGCTTTACTGTCGACCTATCGACCGGTTAATATTACTTCTTCGGTAGCGGAGATCCAACGTAAAGAGCATGGTGAAAGACTATCTACCCTTATCTGTCGATTAAGTTATCCGAGTTGTACTATCCGGCCGATAAGGATGCTGGTGAAAGATGCTATTAGCAAGACCACTTTACTTACCTGGATATACGACATATTGCTTTCTGCCACCTGCTAGTTGAAGGCAAGTTTCACTCGGTTTCATTTTGTAGCATTAACAACGTAAACGGGACATGAGACCCGTCGTGAATATTGTATAATATAGCACATCACGTATCTCACGCACAATTCCCTACGAATATTGTTTATTTCAGCTTCGTCAGACGCATCAGCGATGTTCAGTTTCATACTCAAGTATTCAAGTAATATCCCTTTAAATAAATGAGACAAGTAGCGTCTTTTCTTGATGTACTTTTTCAATTCTGATATCTCGGAAAGGAAAAGGTGAAATATGGAATAATAGGGATTCGTCAACACACCTTTTAATGCTCTAACGTACGATGCTTCATTTGTGTGATCTGCTCCGTCCGGTTACGCAGAAAAGGAACGAAACAGCTGGGGGACATTTGCGTATATGATCATTTGGGGAAAACTGTCTTATAATGTTCGCAGAATGAATTAATACATCACTGATTTTGTTCATTTAGGAATCTTCACGTTCACAACCAAATGTAAGAAAATTGATGCATGTACTTTAAAACTCGGGCTAGATAATACATTTAAATATAATACATTATAACTGTTTCTTATAAAAGCAACAGACAAATAAATAAATAATAAATGTATTGTCAAAAAACAATACAAACTGCGTGGAGAACAACAAACTAAAAAGAAAAAAGAGGTTTAAATTTGATCATATCCGTAGTGTTTCGTTTCCTTTATGCTCGTCAAAATTTAGCATAACGTGGCTAAAGAAGCTTCACTTAAATAATACTCTCCTCAAATACTTATTTATGGTAGAAAATAAGTGGTATTGACTGAGGTAATAGTAACACAAAATAATCAAAGTGCCTTCTTCCATACTTCCAGGAGCTAAATCTGAGGCATACCCCAGGTGGCAGGTGAGAAGAACGCTGCGTCCCAAGGGTTCGAGAGGAGGCAGCTGGAGGAAAAACAGCACTCCCCTTCTTCGACAAACCCCAACAGGAACCATTTCTTTCCTTCGCTGGAAGATGCAGAGGCGGTGGCGATGCGCGCTTGTTTAATGAACACGCGGCTATAAATCAAAGCCGGGCGCACTTTACATTGCGAGCTGAATCTGCACCGGTGACTCGGTGAGTATTTTACATTATGTTGCCAGCCACTGACGTCGATTCAGCTAGTAAGGATCCCAGGTTTCTGTGCAGTCACAACAGCACTGAAATACACGCACAAAACGCAAGATAAACGGAATATGAATCAAATTTTTTGAATTCTTTTCCGGAAAAATATCTCATGTGTACTGATACAAATTTATAAATTTATCTTCTCAAATTATTCAAATATTAGGGATATCCTGAGTTCAGAAGAAGGTCGACAATATACCTTCACCAATTTCATCGATTTTTACCACAAGAAACTTCCTTAACTTCCTAATATTTATTTCATTGAATATGGACGGTTAGATAATCCGGAGAAAAAAATAATACCTTGTATATAAGCATCATAAAGCATATTTGTAGCCATTATGATGAGCGTAACATTTTGATCTCATTGATTTATCATCCTCGCACCCTCTTAATTCCCAACATCTTCCCCTTCACTCTTATCCTTTCCTGACTTTCTTATTTGCTTCGCACTTTACCTCGTATCTTTCCATTACAAACTCGGCGTTCCTCGTGATTCTCCTCTGGCGCTGCTCGTCCTCTGAGGTCGTCTCGCGAATGTTTCGCTGAGTGGAAGCGCTCTGGTTTCGTGGTGCGCGGCGCGGCGGTCGCCGACCCCCAGCGTCTGCTTGCCTCTCGATATCGCTGTGCTGTGCGCCACGCGGGTCGTCAACGGCAGGAAGCGGGATTAGCCCGTATTTACAGACGAAAATTGACTGGGACGGCAGCGGAGGGGAGGCGTTCCTCCACTGAAAGACCGGAAGGAGTAGGAGCCCTGCTCTCGCATGGAGGTGCGGGTGGCAGTGGCGGGGACGAACGCTGTGTGTGATCTTACATCAGAGACGCCTGCTAACGCCGCCAACCCGCTTCCCCAACCCATCGAAGAAAGCGGCTTCTCTCTTCTTCCAACGTCTTCTTCTTCTTCCGCTGCGCGATCACCACCGACCGTCTGGTTGACTACGCGAAGGCTCAATAACCCTTTCATGGTGCGCTGCCACCACCTCGAAACCCTTTTCACGGAGTCTAGCCCTTATTCGTACTCCTTTGCGTCCCCTTCAAGGCAGGGGTGAAGTCCCCGCCCAAGTCCTCCCCACCGTGAGAAGAAGGAATTTGGGAAACCCTTTGACTTTCGCTCCGAAAGGCGAAAATAGAAACTGGCTAGAGAAGGGGACGCGTTTATCAGAAACACTTCTCTTTGACTGCAAGCCTCCTTTGCGCTGCTCTGACTTAAGATTAGTTCGCTTCCATTGAGAGTCCTAATAGCGCGATTACGAGAAATGTGGGCCGTGGAGCTATCGAGTAATTGCGTTGGGCAGGGCAGCGGGTCTGCAACGTTCCTTAGGGTATTTTCAATGTCTTACGAGAACCGATGCATTTCACATTAGAACCAATTGAAATAATTCAATATTGAGATGTTATTTCGACATATAAAGAGCACACTTCAAGTGATTATCAGGTTATTTGGGATAACTGAAAGAATAAATACGCAAAACGAAACTAGTTAAATTATTATCTCAACCTTTGTTACAGTGAGAACATAAGTATTTTAGAGCAACCTTCAATACATATCCGAAGAGTATGCGTTTTTCAGGGTACGGTAAAAGTGGAGCATATTTTTATTTTTACTTCTCCCTTAAAATTTGCACATAAAATCTGATTTCCAATCTAGAATTCATGAGTATAAATTTATCATAAATATTACGAGTAAACAGTATGACGTATTCAAATGACCATGGACACCAATAGGTAGAGTTATATATATAACTCTGAAAATACCTTCATACCGAGAATTTCGTCTGACTATAGTAATACAATGTTTTATAATGTTACATTATTCGACTTCTATAGTAAGCTATATGGTAGAACATAACGAAAATTTATGTATAAGTATTACAGGTATAGCGGTACAAAAATATAATAAACTAAAGTAAACCTCCGTTAAGCACACTTTACCATCAGCAATACAATAAATATTTCCAAGAGATTTCATGCAAGTATATGGAATAAAATCATATCGGCAGGTAAGAAAGTAATAGACTTTATATTTCATGGCCATACAATAGTATATCGCAGGACATAGCGGGTATTGAGTAAAGTCTGGGATAACATTGATTATCATAATATTACATTTACTCTTCACTCTTTAGAAAACAGTAGTCCTAAATTTTGTCTGTGTAAACGCAATGTCGTCATATTCTATTCTCTAGAGCCACAGAACTCGATTTGATCCTTATACCAATTGGACTTCATAAGATCCATCAGAGACAAAATCTGACGATTTTTCATCAAAATATAAAATAAATAAAAAGTGGTTAGAGGATTAACCACATGCCAATCTCTTGAAAATATACAACTGATGAATCAGGCCAATTTTCTCAAAGTTTATCACATAAACTATGGCACTGAAGAGCAACTAAATTAATTATATTTAACTAAAAGAAATCCTGGGACTTATTTAATTGATGTATCATTTCGTAATCTAGAATGTCTCCAGAAATCTATTTAGTAATATGATTCCCAACGTACTCGATATAATCCAAGATATGTTTGATGCCATTGACCGTAATTCGAGCTCTGTATTAGAGAGAAGTCTTATAGCTGTATTGTAAGTACCTCTCTAAAAACTGAAGAGCATAAAACCAGTGTGTGTGAAACCACCATGTTTCACGCAGCGCTCCACTGAACGGGTCTTCCGTCGCGCTCGTCGCCGCAGCTACCTCGCTCTTTTACCATTGCCATAAAACACGGCAGCGAGATCATTGGCCGTACGCCCCTCCACTCTCTGTCTCTCTTTACGAAGTGTTAATGCGACAGCACTATACATAAATACGAGCAGTTCCCTCGCGGCACACCTCTGCAGTAGCGCTCCCGTCGCCCTTCCGTTTCCGTTACCGGCACGGAAGTGCTTATTTCAGAAGTACTTCACACCCGCCTCGTCCGTGACATCTATGTAAAGGGAAAAAAAGGGCCTCGCTCGCGGGAACACATGCAAATCAGAGCGAGTTATACACATTGTCGAGTGAGAGTCGGATTCGTCGGGTCTATTTCTGAGTTCATATCCCAGGAAACACTAAAACGCAAGTGGCAGTTCTGATGAACGGTTGTGGGAGGGGTCAGCGTCGTTAAGGTAAAAACTCGGCTAAGGGTTGCACTCCGCTACGCGTCGAAAGGGGTCGCAAGTAAGAGGAGAAGGATTTGAAATTCTAATCGGATCAGTGGGTGAGACGCGATGGCGTGAAGTGTTCGACGCTGCAGCGCAGTGGAGGTGATTAGAGCGAATGTGTGAGGCGAGAGCGGCTTTTGGGTTAAGTGGACGGAGTGATGAATGGATGAAAATTGCTGTCGCTGTCCCGTACCTTTAGAAGAAATAGGATTTTATTATTCTGTGATAATAGGAGTCATCATCTCATTTTTCAACTTAATCTATTGTTTAGTAAAGCCAGCATGAATCTAGTTGACCATCTCGAAAATATTGAAACGTACTAATAAATTATTAATACTATACATGGTAATGCGCATCTCAGATTAGAAACGAAATGAATGTCATACGAGTCCCCTTGGGAATTTTCAATTTAGAAGGTAAGATCCTATAAATACTCTCCTTGAAAGTACACAGTAGTCATTCCAAATTATTAATTTCTTCACAAATGAAAATGTCAAAATATTTTACATCATTATTTACATGTCAAAATAATATAATATACTAATATTTTTGACAGTATTAAAACTATCAGATGATAATCAATTATGAATGGTCCTAACTATAATAATGTTTCTAATCGTAAATCGAGAGAAGTATAAAAAATCACATCTAAAAGCAAAACAACGACACCAACCAGAATTCAAGGTTTTCGGAAGGCCCAGTCTCTCGAGAAAGCATTGTCTTTGCTACGACTCCGGAGGCCACCAGGATCGCTGCGGGCGACGGAGATTGGCCTGGGGTCCGCGGGGGTGACGCGCCAGCGACCTTGTTAGCATTTTTACAGCACCCTGGGGCACCGATGTGCCTGTGGCGGCGGTGACAGCGGCGGGCGAGAGGGTGAAGTGGGCAGTAGGAGGAGGGGCCCAAGAGAGCCGTCGGTGGCGCCCCAGGGTGCGCTCGCTCGGTCGCCGGCCGGTAAACGCCCCATTCTCGCGCGGAGGAGTTACGCACTCGCGAACACGGCGTAAAAGACGCGTTACGACTCTATTCTCTGCTTCGTCGCCCTCACACTGTGGCTGCACGCGCTTATGTCTTACGTTGAAAAGAAAAGATATCCCTTGCATGTTGAGAAGAAACGCATGCTTCAATAAATGTTTGCAAAGACGACGGGTATTAAAAATTGATTATAGAGATCCTGAATATTTTTTTCCATTCAATTCATATGAGTTACATGATTCATAAAATGCAATGTATAATACATATTTAACTAACACATTAAAGTGTAGTTGACTATTTCGTAACATATAATGAAGAGAAATATTCATGTTCCATTTTAGTACACACAGAATATTGAAAGCATTTTATTGCATTTTGCATCCAGTCATATGGCAGAGCTAGTATGATCAATAAATGGATTTACACGTTTCCATTTTGTTGGATAAGTATATTGCGAAACAAAGAAGACATGAAAACGATACAAAAATGATAAATGGAGTGGAAGGTTTTATGCAGTGAGAGCCACAAGTGAAACATACCAATCAATATCTTGGAGAACTATACGGGCCTAGCAGCAAAAGGCGCCCAAGTACTGCGTGCGCCCCTGGAGGTCTGTGAACATCACTCAGTAAGAACCTGCTGTCGCCTCCCAACTATCTGGCTGCCTCTTGAATGCCACCGCAAGGCGTTTCGCGCATAGTGCCAGCGTTTCATGGGGCCTCCCAATGTCGCGACGACGACAGTCGAGAGCCCTGCAGCAGATTGTCGCACCGGGCGCCCCTCCTCCCACAGACACTCCGCCTCCCACCGCCACGACAGCCCCTGAGCCCGCGGTTTGTTTGAGAGCTCCGTAATGGAGTTGATGTTGGCCATTAGTGTACGGTAGCGCGGGGACCAATCAACGACGGTGGCGGGCTTCGGCCCCGACGAGCCTTCGCCCGAGGAGGTGGGTGGCGACGGCGGCCTCCCGTCTTACTTCTAATTGCTGCTGCCGCCGCTACGTCCGTCGCCGCGCTGCTTCCCTCGTCGTCCCACTATCACCTCCACCACCGCCGCGACCGGCCTCTTCACAAGTTGCGGGGGACTTGAGGAGTGCGCTGAGTGCTGCCAGCCTCCGAGTTGTAATTATTTCATTACGACCCGGCCGCCATCGCCGTGTGTACACACGAGCGCGCGCCGCCCTCCGCGACCACCGCCCCCGCCATAGAAATTGGCGGTGCGCCGCAGGTACTCCATCGACTGGCGACGGTCGATAAGAGAAAAAAATGAAGGGAACTATGTAGGACAATCAAATAAAATATACGACAAATAATATATATAAACGAGGAATCATAAGTTTACATCCGCTGGAATAAAGTTGATAATACATAAATAAAAATCCACAGGATCGTCGACATGAATTAACGCATCATAAAACCAATGGTAAAAGCAGAAAGTGAAAATTACCATCAGATTATTTTGTGAACTTCTCCAGTTCCTATGAAATATTGTTTTATTTTCATTCGTGGATGCACTCATTGATATTCAAATGTCGACCTATGGTTGTAAGGTTGACAAAAAATTAATTCAAAAACACGCATAAGAGTTTTATTGCATTAATTTATATTTCCATCATTCATCTTCCTCGTCATAATCGTGAATTCCGCTAGAGATCGTAAAAAAAGGTTGGGTTATATTCAACATCATAACCTAGCACATTGTACAAATAACAAGGAAAACAGGAAAAGGAAGAGAATTGAATTCAAATAATCACTGTGTACCTCATGAATCAATACAGAAATTACACTTCTAAGGAACAGAATTGATTTAGAAATGGCACACAAAGGAATTAAAAAATGAGATAGTATTACGTATTATCCTAATGTAGAACTGAAACAGTAAATATACAATTATTTTTTGTGATTAACTAGGAATAAAGTGTGAAGCAGGTTAGACTATGTAGAGCATTTGTAAAATCATCATATTTATTATCTTATTTTAATCGAAATTTAATGAGAAACTAAGTATCACTCATATGTAAAGAAGAAGGATACTGTTAAATTGTTATTCGTGCGTATGGCTGGTAACTAGGCAGAGACGAGAACTAAGCAAAGGTACAGAGATACAAACCCAGACCCTCGAGGCGTAAAGCGTCGAAGGTAAAAGGCCTGCAGGCTATTCTTTCAGTGCTCTGGGCTTTTGCTCCAAACTTCCTAACGCGCTTCCTCCGCCAGAGGGCGTCGTGCAAGACGCAGAAGCCATAGGGGGAGGAGGCGGTCGGGAGACCAAGGCGTAGGCGGGGCACAAGGGACAAGGCGTAAAGGAGAGGGAGGGATTCTGAATTAAGACGCGCATAAAGTCGAGACCGAACTCCAAGACGCGCGTTCACCAACTTTTCCTCGCGAGAGCGCCGTCGGAGGCAGCTGAGGTGGAAGGGGAGGCTGTAGCGCAGAATTTTATTTAAACGAAACCCGACGCCGCGAGAACGCGAGGAGTTTATATAGAAAGGAAGCAAGGAACGACGAAACGGGGACGTGCAGGAAGTCGCCCCCCCCCCACCCCGCCAAACTTCTTAGGGTACAAGTCGCGAGCGGTATGCGGAGAACCAGACGGGGGTTTAGGTTTGGTTCAAAGTTTGCGCGTTACCACGTTCAGCCACGCTCCTACTCTACGGCACGCGCAAAAATTGAAAGAAAAAAAAAAAACAGCAAAACGAAAGAAGAAGCTTGAAGAGTGAAATGCCAAAGGTTATAGAAAGTAGCGCGCCGAAGGACGTCTTCATGCATCTCAATGAGATATTTACATGTTACGGGAAGTTGATTTACTTGTGTGTGGGACCTGCCATGTCCAACTGACGGTAAGTGAACATGCTGATAACTGTGCATTAATAAGTTACATCACATGTTGAAAGCTTTATAAAGCAATCTAATACTACCAGTTTCCATCACCTATTTTAATAGTGTTGTTGCAAGTTAAGTATATTTTAAGTATAGTTAGGCTATTCTAAAATAAGACGTTTAATACAACACAAAAAATAAGATAACTTTCAATATTAACATGCATATTGAAAGCTTTGAATAAAACGAAATATACGAATTCATGGGTAACTAAGTATTTTCTCTTCGAACAGTGAGCAAAGGTACTGAAAGATTCAAAATACGTAAAACGCCAATAGAAAATATATAGGTCACCAAAAATAATATATTTCTTTAATAAATACATAAATTCCTTCTCTCGTCAACAATTCCTCCAACATTTCGTGCTATAAATGAGATAAAATACGAACGAACTGAGTCAAATTTTCGAGAATTTACAGGTTCATGTGAGAGGAACAGTCATTCTCAGAGAATGATGGGCAGCAGTTAAGGCCGAATTTCCACGCTTCGTTCTCCCTGTTTGGCTTCGCACGGTAAGAAAGTTAGAGCTGAGTAGAGATGGGAAGGAAGGGGGATGGAAGTGTAGGTAGAGGAGTGCGTGTGTGTGAAAGCTGAGGTAATCACTGCCGCCCCCACACAATTAAGCTGATGGCCAGGCGCCTGCAAGGGACAGCTCGCCTTCTAGCTCAACGATGTTGCCCCGCTCGCTAACCTTCTCGCCTTATCTGAGATGACGACCAGTTTCCTTCAGCTCTTCGCACTATAGTCTTTGATTGATATTCTGCACGTGCAAATTGTCTACACATATACATTCATATATGATAATTTAAATGTATTTTGACACATAGCTTAAATATTTATCCTTTACTCTACCCTTATTTATTTGGAGTTTTGTTGCCTGTATATCCAATAAGTCATCTAGTCGACTATTTTTCTCACAATACGCGAAAGGTCATTCTTAAGCAATAGAAGCAGTTAATGCTCATTGTCACCCTACAGTTTAAAGAATGGATAGGATTGTTCTTTAAAAATATTTGGTTGTTATTAGATTATAGGTCTATAAAGAAGATTATATCTGGTTTCATTTTGATTCCAACAACTTTTCATCCTATATTTTGGAGATAATCTATCTACTATATCGTATAATTTCAACAAAAATACAAAATGGTTGAAGATATACTATTCCAACTCCAATCATAATGTGTAATTTTATAACTGAACTCAAATAATACAATATAATGCAAAAATACCCGAATATTTATCATCTGTATCAAAATTTGACTTTAACCTCAATGTTCGGGTATCAAGGCACATAATCAAGTTCTAGAAATGCAAAACCAGGGAAGTGTTGAGAGAACTGTAGAGCCCAGAACATGCTCGTGGACCTTTGGATATGGCACAGCATCTGCTAGGTAGCAATCCTCTTACAAACGAACAATTCTCTTTCTGAGAATCGACGCACCACGTATCAGTGATATTATGTCACATATATAGATCACAAATACCACCAGAAATACAGAAAATTCCTTACATTAACTCTTCTCCACCATCGTTGCCAACATTTCGTGTGACCTTTCCCATAGCACCCTTCGTTCAACGTTCTCTGCAGTCTCCACACCTCCGCCATCGGCATCGCCATCATTACGTGCGCCAGTGACGTCATCGCACTGGAGGAAGGGTGAGACTGTGAGTATGACCTCGTTCCGTAGATGAGTTTTACCCGCCTCATTCCCGTTATGCGAAGGATAAGGCGACGCAGACGACGGTGGAAGGCACTTCGCGGCCCGCGAACCCAGATGAGACGGAGCAGGGGTGTCCAAGACGAAACTCTCTCCTTGTTCCTTGCTCAAAGTAGAATGCTTCACCTAACAATATTCTACCATTACAAAGGTATTCAAAATCAGAAAACAAACTCTGTTGTAGCCATTACTGTCTTCAACAAATCAATTCCTATTTACATTCGCTCTTGTTTATTTTATTTATTTATTTTATACCTTTTAAAGACGTTCAAGCCATGAGGCTTGTTCTTCCACCTAACCGTTGGACTTGAGTAAAGGAATTGGGAATCAATATAATGTAAATACGCATTATGAGGACAATATAATTTACGGAATTATATTGTTTTGTATTATTATTATTATTATTATTCAGAATTTATACTCAGAAAATATTGCTCACCATAACTCCAACTCGATGTACGTATAGCTCTCTAAATGTTTCTCAAACATCATGACCTCTCTCCATTGTCAGATTCTTAAGTAAAGCATCTCTCACAAAACCATTCTCATTCTATTGAATACATCTCTTTACCCCTCGTTGCAGCCTCCTTGCTTTCTCTGCTTACAAAACACCTTCATTTTTCCCTCAAGCCCTCACCGTCGAAACTGCCCTTTTAAAGGGTACCGGCCGGCGGCAACCCATTCATCAAGCGCTCGCCAGCGTCTGCAAGAGACCCGTGCTCGCTCTTCAGCTTCCAGCGAGTGAAACTTGGAGCCACGGCGCGGGGAATCTGGGCGATTGAGTGTGCTCTCTGTCCATCAATCCTCCGCACTCAGGTGGCGCCTACTTCAGGCGAGAAGGAAAGGGTAAAAAAGCGTTTAGGAGAAGAGAGAACTACGGGGTGAATGGAAACGAGAATTAAATGTACGGAACGGAAAAGGGACTGCATTTGAATTTACACACGAATAAAATTACACCCGATGTATGAAGGTACAATACTACATATATATACCCAGTTTTTAATTTCGCCAAACTTATTAAAAGTACGAGTAGGAAACATCGTACGAAGGAAATCATTTCTTTCTCGAAGAAAAATCCATTCATTTTACTTAATGTAGATTATCCTATTCTCAAATTTATTCAAGAAATTAAAGAACTCACTATATATTGAAATTTACCTATGATTTTGAAGCATGAATATTTAGTACACTTCTTAATTATATACCACGTTTATCGCTGAAACATTTAGTAAATAACAGGGAATTAATATAAAAAAGAAAGTTTTTAGATCTGAGAACAAAAACCTTTTTTATCAGTTCAAGGTAAATGAAAACCCACGTTTCTTGAGAACAACATTCGTGTGTAGAATGGATATAAGCGTTCATTTCGTAAAAACCTCTCATATCCCTACGCATGTGGACGCATCAAGAGATGCGAGTCGTGTTGTCCACTCTCAGACTCTTCGAAGCGTACACGAAAGGTCACTCTAAGCCTGCGATTCCTTAAGGAGTCCCTCGCTCTGCATAAAAAACCTGTGACTACGTCAAAGGACTCGAGGAGGCTTTGAGAGAGACGGAGGGAGGTTGGAGGGCCACGGGCCATGGTCGTATACGCGACGTTGGATGGGAAGAAACGATGAAATGAAGTCTGAAGCATTAACTAGACACACGGGAATCACTGGATGGACACACTGTACCATCACCAATGTAGATCACAAGAAACACGCATGCAAGAGACGATAGGAATCCGCAAAAGAAAGGAACTGAGGGTGTAACAAAAATAATATGAAGCTAAATGGAACTCCCAAAACAAAGCTCCGGAAACGGATTGTTGTCTTAATGTGGAGAAAAGACGAAAAATGAGCAAGGTTGTGGACACATTAGATTGTGGGTATTACCGCGGTACAATATGTGAGATTATGAGGTGACAAAAGCAATGGTGATTCAGTCGTGACCGCAAATAGTAGCAAAGAACAGAAAATTCAAAACATAAGTGAGAAAATATATGATTAAGTACGAATACGGAACGAGATGGATATTTACTATTGAACCACAGTGTATCCACATTCAAGAGCGATGTCAAGGAGCCAACTCAAAGTGTTAGGACACCCATTAGCGAGATGCTACCTCTGCTTCATATCAAGAAATTGACATTCAAAGGCGAGAAAAAAAGGAACTATAAAAAAATCTGATCAAAGAATTAACATATTGTTAGTATAAAAAATCTTTTAAAACTCGGGTGAAAGAAAATTTACTCTAAATCTAGTAGTAATTGGGTTCTTCATGATGAGTTCATGAATGCGTATTAATGTGAATTTAAAATCTTTTTTCACTACGAAAAGTGAACGAATGATATTTAATACTATCATCAATATGTTATCAACAATTAAAATATTTATAAACTTATATATTAATAATTATACATCGAATTTGTTTCTAAACCAAATTTCTCTCACAACGTTATTCACACTAGATAACATGAAAAAAATATATCAGAAAATGTAATTTTATGAGGTTAAGAGGAAGCAGAAGTTCTTGTCACTAATGTTTTATCCTAAATTTAACATTCTTCAATCATTTAAATAATGTTCGTGGCATGTGATAAAATCATTCTTCCTTTGCTCATGCTCTCAAAAACGTAAATTCAATCACATAAATTTTGCCAAATAAAAGAATTATAGTTCCCTTTTTCCTAGTACTAACTAAAAAGTATTGCATTCTGTTTTATTAAATACAATATTTGTTGGTATTTGTTAATACTATAACACGTGTCGAACAACATTTTTATCGTTAGGAGTATGTTGAAATATTAAATCCGCCTCTGCTTTAGGGCCCTTGATCGGAATTGATGGGATGGTCCCTTGCTTGCTTCCGGAGAGTAAATTAGTTTATTGTCCTCCACGTGGTCATGCGCAGTTTGTAACTTCTTTTCTGACAATAAAATTTATAAAGTTTATAAAGTTCATTGTGCTCTCGCAAAACTTCCCAAGTAGACCTGTGTCTCGCAGCTCACTCGTGTGCGATTTCATGGGAGTGCACTATCTCTTCGTACACTTGCCACTTAACGATATCGTCATAATTCAGCGCGATCCGTTTATTCCTCTGAGAGAAGCCTCACAGGAGAGAACCGAAGAGAAGCGATGAAGGAGATGTTAGAGGCGAAAGCGGTAGTAGTGATAATATATGGAACGGACGGAAATGTGCAGATACAGTCACAAATCAAATGTTTGTTTTGTTCAGAATATTTATTGAAAAAAGAGCCCATTACGTTGAAGTGACATGAACCCACTTGTAGTTATTAACTCAGTAAAGATGATTAAATGTGAAATGAATGTAAATTGTTTTGTCATTTCCCAAATCGCAAAGTATTACGGCTACATATTTAGATTGACGGTAACCGTGGCTTGAGGTTCATTAGGAGAAGCATTATCTTTGTTGGTAAGGATGATTATCAGAATATATACTGCGATTAAAACAGGACAATCTGCGAAGTTTAACCGAACTAAAGAATTCCGAAGTGAGTTATGTAACATTTGAAACGGATATGCGACGGAGGAAAGAATAAATATCTATTAGAATCCATAAAAAAAGCATTTCAGAAAATAAAAGGCAAATCAAGAATCAGAGAAGTGTAATGTTTGGAATGGTGTGGAAAAGTAGCTTGCTGCAGAGCGTCGGTAGCCACAGTTATGAATTGCTGCGCAGCCCTGAGCCGATACACAGCAGCGAGCTACGGGAAGCGTCGGAAAGACGCGGAAAGGGGTGAAGTGCCTATCGCGAACGCCGCCGACGACGCCGCGTCTGCTTAATACGCAAGGGGCCCCGGAGCCAGATATTGGCTTGCAAGAGCGGCGGGGACGACCGCGGCTGAAGCGCGCCGACCGCAGGGGCGCATCGGAGCTGTGCGGGCGTGTCCGCCGCCCGCGGCTAAGACAGAACAGGCGACTGTGCAGCTGAGGAAGGGTTGGTTGGCTGGCTGGCTGGCTGGTAGGCAGCGACGACGACGGAAGGAGAGGAGAAAGGGGAGGGGAGGCTGACTGCTTAGCTGGGGTGTAATCGCACGGAAGCACAGCGGCAAGCACCAGCCTCGTCGTCGGTCGAAGTCGTCGTCGTCGTCTTCCACCCTCTGGGCTCGACGTCTCCCCCTCACATCCCCGAACGGTCTAACGGCTTACTTTCGCGGCGCCGCACCCACCGATAATAAATTATACAGCAGCAGCAGCAGCAGTAGCGAGCGCAGCCGGGAGGAAGGCGATGCGAAACGCGATCGATAGACGCACCCACAGAGACCTCTTGTCAAGGAATGACCCTCCTCCTCCTCCTCCTCTTCCACCTCCCCCACCCCATCCACCCCTCACGAGTAGGAGGAAGGACATTGTCATCCCGGCAATCGTCCAGTCCTCACAAATGGACGAGGACTTTTCATAATTACTCGTTGGCTAACTCTAGTATTGATCGAGTAAGTGATCGGTATTTTACTATTGACCAAGATTATCTTTTGTTTCTGAAACATAGATTACAATAATGCCCTGTTACGACGAAATAATAATAATACTGATTTATTTAATAGTTTAAAGAAATAATTTAAATTAGATATACAATTTTCGAAGAAATCAGTTTTATGCTCCAATACAGTGTATCTATCTACAATTTTCTATTCCACATAAAATTAAATTTTACTCCTTTGATTAAACGCTAAAAGAGAATATTTGTGGAGATAAAATATAAAAAATCATTATGACAATATGGTTCATATTTAATGAATTACGCATAAACCGTAACCGTCTTCTATTTGTACAAGATCGTAAAATTTGAGAAGAAAAGTGCACTAAAATGTTGGAGGTAAAAAAGAATAAAAGACAAACCAAGGATAGCGTGTGCAAGAACTGTTAGCATGAAAAAAAATTCGGTGAAGTCAGACAATTCTTTGGTTGATTACAACCCATACCCATACCAAGAGTTTCCCATTCCACTAAAAAAAAGAGGTTCTATAAACACTGAAGACGACTCGCTTATGCAGAAGTTCTCTTTATATTCATTTCTGTCGTCAACACTATTTACTTCTATAGCGTCACTTTGATACCATCATTACTTTAGTGTACCTCGCATGTTTAACCAGCGTATCGAAGCTTTGTCACACACCTTTCTAAAGGTCTCCCGAAATTAACATTAAGTTCAGATCAGCCTTCAGGAGGTGTGGACAGCGTTTTGTACTCAAAGTATAACTTAAAACGATATACTCTCAACAAACTGATGGTAGAGCTCTGTCGTCTATATTTAACACGAGTGATATTTGGAAAAGGGGAGGTGAAGGGTGTGGACATTGTGGTATCGGTCACGGGCATGCAACACAATTACAGGTATTTAGTGGAGGGAAGGAAGGAAAGGACTAGACGGGGGAAAGGTTGGATACAATTGCGTGACAAAGAGAGTGCGTAGCGTTCGCATCAAAAATTTCTCGTAGCGTCGATTACTCATGCAGGCACGGCGCGCGATGAGGGAGTGCTCCGTTTCATTGCTATCCATCCCTCCGTTCCCCCTCCACGATGGCGAAGGGAGAGACGTCTCTCCCTCAACGACCCAGAACGCATCGTGTTCTTCCGCGTCGACATGCATGTCTTTTTCCCATGCCAAGCTCCATCCGCTTCTTATTTCCTTTCACGTCTTTCGTAACACGATGTAAACGAATACGTTTCAAGATTTACAGAAGCTAATTCGAGTAATATCTGAGATTTCCTTTCTTGGCTTGTATTTCTAGCGAATGGTATCTTTTAGTTTTTCTTCAGAGCTTAAAGAAATCATTTCTTCTCTCACCAACATTTTGTCAAACTTAATTTTGGAATTCATCGGGTGCAGTTGAAGATTTTTTCTGTGCTTTCTTGTAATATGAGATGGACATTTAATTTGCTAACTGCACAATTCTTTCTTTGGCTCAGTTGGATATTCAAAAATAGTTGAATATCTGTGTTCTAGACTCAACAAAAGAACACCTATAGAATGAGTTCGTTTCTTTCGTAGTTGATCAGTCATTGAAAGAAACTCTTTTCTGATTCTGTAGTTATTGTTCACTGGACTTTGATAGGTGTCAGAGTTAATGATTGAAGAAACAAGAGACGGAATCTTTCCTTTGACGAAGAACCACATTCTGCTGAATCAGGTCGATTTCATAGCACGTGTTCGAGTCTTTCGGTGATGAAATAAGCATTAAGTTTAATATTCGACTCACGATGGGCAACGGAAAGTGAATTGATGAATGCGCGAAAGCCTTTACAAGTGAATGTACACATTACTAATTCCACACATCATGTCAAAGTTTGGGCTTCGCATATTCATTAATATAAAAAAGGCTTACAAACAGAGAGCTTCCGTGAATTGCTCGATGAAGAAGTAAAATGAGGACATTCTAGGGAAAAGAGAATGTTTCATAAAAATACATTTAAAATTAGTTTACTTCGTTATAACTCAACAGTATGAAGTTTATTATACATAACACACCAACATTGTTGTAATATTTCAATTGAAAGTCTAATTTAATTGACGAATATTCTTAATAGTAATTAGTGGTATTGGACTTTGAGATGTCCTGAATTATCTTGAGCATTTGTATGTGAAGTTTAGTAAAAACATTTTCCTTCATATACTATTAAGAATCATTCAGAAAAGCACTTTGCTAAGATACAAGCAACTAAATGGAAATTATGGTTATTTATTTCGTCATTTATAAACTTGAAGGAAAGAGAGACAAGAAAGATTCCTGAGTATAGATTCAAACGTAGAATCTGCGCAATAACATAACACCACAAAAAGTCCACGAGTTTATTCTATTTGAATGTTGAAAGGTGTTGCCGTAACATCAAACCGTAGCGAGGACAATTCTTTCCTTCACACTCGACCCATTTCACTCCGTGTTCATGCGCCAAGAGATCAAACGTAGACAAGCCGCGAGTATGCTCTGATGACCCAGCGACACTCGTGCCGCCCACTGGCTAAAGAATTATTCATGCGAACCTACGTAAAGCATGAATGCTCTCCGCGGATTGGTCGCAGAGGGATAGATAGTGGCACCATCGCGTATGCCGTCAGGCGGCTGCTCAAATTCCACTTTCTCTGCATCAATATTCCGCCTCACACCAACCACAGGGAGGTCTGGCGTCGTGTCTCCTCGTCCACCGTCGCGCCGTCGCGTCGACAGTTTCCAGACGCGCACGCTATCATTAGAGCGCTCCAACTCAAACAGGAGCCGGTGACCGCGAGGCACGCCCACTCAGCGACCCCTACGCTGGGTGCCCTTTAAGTCGAAGCACAGTGTGGAGGAAGGGACAGGGTGAGGAAGAACACAAAAATAGGTGTATACCGTCTCCAAAAGCCCGCAACGCCGCCTCACCGCAGGAACTTCCCAAAGGAGCTGGGGTAAGGCAAGGAGGAGTCTAAGGAGGACAACAGTGTGCGCCCGCGCGCGTGTATGTGTCTTTGTACATTATTAAAGGAGCGGCGTGGAAAGGGTTAGAGGCGAGGGCGGCGAAGGCGAGCTTGAGTCCGGGTTGCGGCGACACGTACAGCACGCAACGCGCACACTTAGCTCCTTGTAAGGCGAAGGGAGGAACCAAAGCAAGGAGGCAACGCGGGATCTTAGGGTTCCTTCCTAAGTCCTCAGAGGGCTAAGGCTGTAATTACAAGGCCGGCTGGCGCGCGCGGGTCGGTGCGATCGCCGGACGGATTATTGCAGGGGCCGCGCAAGATGGCGGACCCGCACAGCAGCGGCGTGTAGCGTCACAGCCGCCAACGCCGCTTGCCGCTTAATGACCGAATTAATATCGAAGAGAGGCGGACCGTTTCAACGGCGTCTTGGTCGCTACCCCTGACACCCCCTCGCGATCTCCATGTGGATGGCCAGACCTCACTCTCGGGAGGGTGCAACCCTTGCATGGGATACCATTGCAGTCTTCGAAGAAGCAAGAAATTCACCCCTTGCGTTTCCTCGTTTCGGATTGCATTCTAAATCATTGTTAAATGAATCATAGTACTAATATTGAACAAGGGGTAATGAATAATTGCATTCATAAGCAGAACCAGATTTGGTCAACGGGGATAGCTAAATTGCTATAACAATATTTCTCCGAAGAATGATAAATTGCAAGGCGTTAATATGTTGCTCATTGTTTTGATAATGATAATGATGATGTTTTGATAATGTTGCTNTTTGGTCAACGGGGATAGCTAAATTGCTATAACAATATTTCTCCGAAGAATGATAAATTGCAAGGCGTTAATATGTTGCTCATTGTTTGATAATGATAATGATGATGTTTTGATAATGTTGCCAACATCTCACAACTACCAAGTATAAATATTTCACTGTTTTGTCATTATGTTCCAATTAATCTACGTACAAGCTACCATTTTTCTCTTACAAGATGTTTCAAACTTCCCCATGAAATTGAACATTCACGCGATAAGTTGTTATCATAAATTATTATGTTCACGCGACATCATAGTATTTTGCAATGGAGACAAAAATAGATACAACTTCTCAACAGAATGCGGCCTTCCATGTTCTTGTTATCTAATTTTCGTATCATTATAATTGCCGTTATTGTAGCACAGACTGGAACTCGATGATCATGACTCACATACCCATGTGTCTCGTCTCTATCCCTTCGACGGAAACGCCCCACCACCGCACTCCATCCCTCTTCCAACCGCCACATGACATCCTCCGTCCGCGTGGTTGGACCTTGGTGCTCGTTAGACATAGGAGGTCACACAAGTACCTTCCTTACAATACATGTTTGTAAAATTTTATGCTGAAGCAGTTTTATTTTCATGTTCTCTTTCACACAATGAAATATTAACTTTCACACTAATTTTATCCCTGTATTTAACTTTTTATAGTTGCGGACATTGAGTAAATTAACTTATTTCAGCCCACATACTAAAATTAGTTAAGTATATAACAATTTTAACCCTTCAATTTCGTATCTTCTCAGTGAACAATAATTATATGATTCTATGTATCAACAAGCATTGAAATAAAGTGTTCGAACCATTTGACGAAAAACTTACACTACAACCCGATAGGTCTGCGCTCACATCAAAATAATCTCTTGAATTGTTATGTAGTTTATTTACTACTGGAGAGGTACGTTTGGGTGTTGGAAATTTGTCATTATACTCCTTACCTACTAAATTGCATATAGATTAATTTTGAATCATCGTTAAAGTACGTTTAAGACAAGTCAGTGACACACTGCATGTTAAGGAAGGATAGTTATGCAAGACATCAAAATTTCAACTACTCCGAAATTTCGGAAGAAATAAAAATTATTTAATTATATGCATGAACTTTTTCTTCTTCTTATTTTGTAGTTGAATTTTGTTTTATCAGCAACATTGATTGACAAAATGGCACGGGTCTAGTGGCCGAGTGTCCATTTCTCCTTCAATTTTCTAGATATAAAAACTTTCTAACTATTTGGAATGTTACAATAATTATGGCTTTCTGAAAATATATGAAAATGTGCTTTGGTAAATTTAATGTTTTTAAACTGGGATGTATAGTTTTTGGACTTACTTCTGTTGTAGAGAATACAATCGGGGCTAGGTATGGACTTGTTTCATCTTACAAATTCTAAGAACTTTCTGAGAGAGAGGTATTTAGGAATTTTTTCAAATATTGTCTCCTGCAGGGTATTTGTGTTTGGCACTGCAATATCTATGAGGAATGTGGTCTTACTACTTTGGTCAGTGAACGTTAGATCTGGACGGTTGTTGTGGATGCATATATCTGTAATTTTATTACTATTACTATTATTATTATTATTATTATAAATTAGCTCGCCACACGGTACATTGAATAAAACAAGTATTGTGTACGATAACACGAACGTTTAATTTGATTTAGACTGCCTTTCACCACTCTCCCACTATCTGCCGGGTACTTGCCGAGCGGGTAACAATCTGAGTTTTCACTAACCGATCGATAGATCTTGCACATTTCGCCACGATTATCCATCGAATAGGGCGACTCTCGATAGCAAACCGTTCGACGTAGCCACTTTTGCTTATGGACTTCTGATAAATTGTCATAAATTAGACTTGTACGTAAAAATACAAACGACAGAAATAAATCTAATTACATATTTACCAAAACTTAGGATGCGATCTTGGTTTCTTTATTTCACTCAGAAATTTTATGTATCCATTTCTCATCAAAAAATACGGCAACATGTTTTGCAGAGCAATTNAAACGACAGAAATAAATCTAATTACATATTTACCAAAACTTAGGATGCGATCTTGGTTTCTTTATTTCACTCAGAAATTTTATGTATCTATTTCTCATCAAAAAATACGGCAACATGTTTTGCAGAGCAATTTAAAAAAAAATATTTTCTACAACTGTAGAACAAAGGGAAATCTAGATAAGATGGGAATGATCTGATACAACTTGTTTTACTCGTGAGCAGTGAGCAAACGTTATTGCGATGGCGTCGCGGGATCACTAGATTCGGTCACTGACCGTCATCCACGACGCCGGCGACTGTCTCCTGGGATGCCGTCGGCAACGCCTTCCTGACTGCGAGTATTCCGACGGAGCGTCCATCGATGCGGAGAAGGATGCGTTCCATGTTTACCCGAGAGAAGGGCTCACTCGGGATTGACGTGTCTATTCTTTTACGTGACACGTGAAGAGGGAAATTCCTTCTAAAGAATGAGAGAGAACATTTCCCTAAAAAATCATTAACACGTGATAGAACGATTAAAGGGGAACACCGAAAAATCATAATACAAGTTCCCACGAATACATTAGCGTTTTGAACTTTTTTCATTAATAAATGTTTTTGAATATCTCATTATTATCTATTGAAAATGATTATCATATTCAGAAGACGGATCATAAAATGAACAATTGTATATCAAACCATGCATTATAAGCAATAAGAATGTTCCTCGGTATGTAGAAAGGCTGGACAACCATAAATCACAGTGGGTACTCATTGAAACTACGGAAAAACAAACTGGCAATGTATTAGTAGAGAATCGACACAATGCTCAGTTAATGTTATTTTTATAATGTTTTAAAAAATCAACTAGCCAATATAATGGTGTCAAGGTACATTATAATTCTTCTTCAGTGTTCCCTCCAACCATTCGTTTGTTTCCGTATTCTGCATATCTAATGTCTACTCATTCGAAAAATTTAAATTTATCTTTTACGTAATAGTTTAGATTGATAATGAAGTTAATATTGACATGAACTAAATAAAATTTGAATTTATATAAATAACAAAAATGTTCCATTTCATATTCATATATCTCGCAGAATTTAAAAGTAATAATATGTACGTAATATGATTTTACATATTTTACACAATTTGTTAGAGTGAACATAAACTTTACAGATATTTACCTAAATTTTAGGAAACAAAATTTTATGCAAAACGAAAGCAATTCGTTGTCTCAATGAAAACGAAATGTCACGGCGAGAACGAATGTCATTAGAATCGAGGAACAAGATTCTATGAAGAAAATATTTTTGTTTTAGTCTCTATACTCTTCTATTATATTTTTGGCCGAGGTCACTTATAGGATCTATTTGCGGTCTATTTCCTTGTTTTCTCTACAATGTACCTCGTACTGGGCGTAACTTGCATGCGCACTGCACATTAATTATATTTAATTTGTCTCGATTAATTTTTTTTAACTAGACACATCATTTCTCCATAGCGATTTATTTGATTAACACATTTGCTCTTTCTCGCACCATTATGTTCAATACCATAGCATATTTTATATTCATTTTATTTAATAAATTTTCTTACAGTGATGTTCTGACCATGGTGCTTGCTCCTGCAACTAATTATGACTTGGGTGAGGGATTTCAGAAGGAGATGTGTTGGATTGCCGGGAAACCCATGATATCGAACCGAAATTTGTCTAGAGTAGGTGAGAGAACTTCACCTAGTTCAGCCGAGCAAGGTTTGAACCCACACTCTACATCTCAGCAATATGGAGGCGAAAACCACGCTACCACATTTCCCCAGCTGTCGGAATTATGTATATCCTGTATTTCCCCATATTCAGGCAAATCACTGTCAAATATGTTATAATGTTCCCGTGTCCTTTTAATATATCCTTAGGTGGACCAATTCATAGTAGGTTCTTTAGTGAATAATCCGCATCCGTGAGAGAGGCGCGTGAGCGACGAGGAGGCTGTGCTTCCGTGTGACACGCCGCCGCCAGGTGGGCGCCGCACAGCGGTCAGGAAGGCGTGACGTCGGTGGTCCTGACACGCTCACTTCCACTCGTCATACAATCCACTAAAGGAATTGACAAACGCTATGCACAGGGCAATTCACCCGGGGTTCAGAAGAAATTACATTGAAGTATATTGCACAAATTAATTTAAATACAATTCTGTTCTAAAGTCTTATAATTTAGTACTCACATTGATCTCCCTAATGTCACGAACAGTACATATCTTCAGTTCCTCTCTTCTTTCCCTTTTTAAATATTATATAGAGATAGTTATGACCGAATGTTTAAAAGACCATTGTTCTAGCATGTTTATCCGACAGAAATAGTTTGGAAATTAATGATATTTCTTTATATTAGTAGTTATAACTCAGTAACTCCTTTAAACTTATCACTTATGGAGCAATATTTTTAAGCAAACTGCATATTTTATTTCATTTACTATCGATTCGAATCAAATAACTTAATATGGTTACATTTACCATTTTTAATGGCATTTAATATGCGTTTCATCATTGAAAAAATTGTCAAGACTAGTCCTTTTATCTCAGGATGAGTGTACTCTCTACTGGTACTTACCCATAATAACAAATATTGTTACTAGTTATCACCTTTAGCGTCGTTATACATGCAAATGTCCGTAGAGCTAAAAACAACAAAGTAGATAGGAACACATGAATCGTAGTGAACAATAAACTGATTTTTAATTCTTTATTATTCATTGTCCCAAATTATTCGCATAGAATAAGACGTACAGACAAACGGAGGCAGTGTATAGTAAAGAAAGAAATGAGAATATCGTATTGCACACCATTTTATGTTATTTATCTAATAACGTGGTCATACAGAAAAGTGTAAAGAGAAAGTCACAAAAAATATATGAATCAAATGCAGAGAAAACTGTTAAAGGAAAAAATAGCAATATTATGTGATAACGATTATATTAAATTAAACGATCATATTTTATCAGATTCGATGTATTTTCAATTGCATAGTCTTTGCTACGTTTTGACCCCACTGAGAGCCATCATCATGCAACTACTGACAAAAATTACGGTAACTGGTTAAGATGACGGAAACGATACAAAGAGTTCACTCAAATACATATTCTGTGATTTGTGTGAACTCTGTGTTTCATCTCCGGCATCTTAATCAGACACCGTATTTTTTGTCAGTATTTGCCTGATGATGACCCACAGTAGGGGTCGAAACATGTTAAGATATTTAATTGAAAAATCGAGTATTTAATCGTGTCTGTAAAAAAATGACATTTTATTTAATGATTAATATAAGTTCTGCTTATATTAATTATACACTAGTAATTATATTAATTATTATATTAATAATTACAATACGGGAAATGATTTTAAAATACAATATTGATAATAAATGTTGGGGAGAAACTCCGGTATGTCTAATATTCAATCTCGCTATCTTTTACATTAATGAGGCAATATCATTGACCAAATACTTAATTGAAGCGCTTCCATCATAAGTGACCCTTTTTATACTATACGACGAGTCTAATTAATAACGACTAATAGAATATTGTAAATAAAAGTTAGGATTATTTGGAAAGAAGAATTGATTTTCAGTTGCACTGCAAATTATGTTGCATTATTACGTGAACAAACTACTGATATACTGATTATAAAACAACATTAAAGAGATTCTTATACTACGAAAGGAAACAAATATAAAGCAAAGTCAAATTTATAACAACGAAATAAGCTACTTATGTTTGAAAGTATTTAAAGATCAAAGTAAATTTATCATTTAACATATTAATTAATGATTAATAAATCAGCAAAATGTACATTGCAATTGCTTTTTGGACAATAAAGTTATTAATACATTGCTTTCCTTTTTTAAGTTGTCATTTTTCCATTTTTTTAGTGTATGGAAAAAAGTTCGTATATTGATGTATGATACTTAATATGAGACTAGACTCTGTTAAACGTTTTAAAATGTAAAGCAATTCATTTCAACTGATTCTAGATTTATTTTCGTTTCAATTTCGTTCGTTTTAATTTTTAAACTCGTTCATATTATTAATACTGCTATGTTTTACAGAATATTATTTTGTCTTCAGGCCTCGTCATTGTCTCGTCTGAATTTGACAACGAAACACAACAAAAAATTTGAATAAATTCTTCGGCATGTATATTATAATAAAATGGAACATGTAACATAGCTTAAAACAAAATGCCGCCAACCACTAAGTACAATATAACTCTTGCATGTCCCAACAGACAACAGGTATGCATAAACATACAAGCACTCCCCTTAATAAACGTATCCCTAAAAAGTGTTCCCTAGGAGTGCAATGCACAACGAACACGTTCCCTCAAGTTCGGAACGTCGCCGTTCACAGAAGCTTTCATGACGCGAATGCTTTCCACAACACAAAGCTATGTTCAAGTAGCCCCCATGTGGAATGCCCCTCCCTTTTATACCTACAAACCATCAATTCCGAAACTCTCTACGTGCAGCAAACCTTGCAATGTTTAAGCTCATGCAACCTCGCAACCGAACTAACCCCATTGCAATCCTGCGTTTCATCGCGCAAAATTCAACGCTACCCCTTACGCATTCGACCCACCTGAACTGCGTTTTCCCCCGAATTCTCCCATGTCTCTTCTCCTCCCGCCAGGTGCGTCTCGTTAAAAGTACAACCGGCTCCCTTCGCCTACAACACGGACACGACCATGGCACTCGCACCAACACAAACGAAGATATACATTCACTGCGAAGAGCGCAACGGGGAGTGAGAGCGCCGGCAATTGTTCGTCCCCAGGGAGCACGTCACATGTCGACGTAATTAGCGCTCACCCCTCTCCCCTCTCCCGCCCACTCTCCATCCTGAGCTCGTCGGCGCTGGAACAACCGCTAGTGGCAGGCAGGAACCCACGCGCGAGCGCTCCACTCGCATAAGCCGGTGCTACGGCGACGACACGGCTCCGAAAAATGGAAATAATAATAATAAAAATACGCGGAAGGAAAGGCGCGATTTATCATGTGGCTTCTCCGCAGCCGTCGCCATCGCCGCCGCCGCTGCACCACCGTGCGCGCGCGGGGAAAAAGTTTTATGAATAACGAGCTGAACTTGTCGTCAAGTCGGCGCTTTTAATTGCAGCGTCGTGCCATCCCCGGTCGGGCGGCTGACGCGTTCGCGTGACCGCCTTGGTCCCACGCGCTGCCCGCGCCGACAGACGCACAGTGGCTGTGGACAACGTCGCTCCCACCTCAAGAACACTTTGTTCACGAAAGAAGTTTAAATGAGGGATGTGCACTTCGCATACCATGTCACAAAATTTCTTTTTAACTATGCAGCTGAATGTATTTCCATGATTAATGAAATTTGGAACCGTTCATCAATTGGGGATACAATCAGTGATTCAAATTAACAGGTGATTATTTGCGACTATGACTACCGCCCTTAGTGTTCAATTTAAATTATAATTTCTAAAATATTGAATTTTCCACGAGACTTATTAAATTTACATAGAAGGTGAAGTCCAAGTGAAATAATACCGAAGCCATGATTATACCATTGGATAAATTAACATCATATCTTCATGAAAGTTACATGCAACATCGTTATGTAATTTGAATACATTTACTTACAATTTGAAGAATCTGTCACAATTCACCCTGCAGATTATGTCACCTACCTGCAACAAATAATCAGTCTCATAACCTCAGTATCATAACACCCTCATGAAGATGCTTAGCAATCAGTGAGCGGGACAATCACTTAGGGTGTCTGTGAGTGGTGGAGAGGGATCGAGCGAGTGTCGAGATACGATCGCCCGATGAGGGAGACGCGTGGGTGGAAGTCTGAGTGAACGGGTCACGGCAGTCGTCGGGGTTTCCGAGAAGGCGATTCGGGGCCGCGAGGGCGGGCGGTCCGGGCACGCAGTCACCGTCTCCGCCGCCTCTGCCACAGGCGACCCGACCTCAGTCTCTCGCACCGCCGATTATACAGAGCTGGGTCGGGGGTTAACGTCAGGGCACCCACCCCGCCTACGGCACCTCGTAAACCTGAGTCTTCAGCTCGTCGAGGGTGCTAGGTGAGTTTATCAGGTTAGCCAAGGATACAAATACAATAGATACTCTCAGAATAGAGTGCCCGACTAAGGTCATCCCTTTGCCACATGAATATGAATTGCCGATGAAAATACATATAATACCACACAAAGCGTGAAGTCTTGCATAACAACACATTACTTTCCAACCATTATAAGCTTAAATGAATTAAAACACACTACATTTGTATTATTACATAAAATAGATTCTAAATTGAAACGTATGTACTTTTAATTAAAATCAGAGAAAATTATAATAATTTGAATATTCCTTTAAAATGCGGATAATAACGACACCTGCAATTAATACGTGTGCATTCACAGTAAATATATGAATGAATATTGATGAATCTCTAAAACGGAAGTCTTCGATATCTGATCACACAGATTGGATCTCCTGAGAGTGAGAAGCTCTCCAGAAACTACGTAATAATTTTGCATACAAATGAATGCTTTTTACGTGTTATGGACGGAAAATCCGAAAATTATGCCTTGAGATAGATGTGTGCTAAAATTTTAATTCCTTTCCATGGGAGATATGCCTGCGCAAACTCGACGCAAGCACATAAATCGAGGATTTGCCACGAAATTGGGATTATACGTATCAGCCATGTACGTACAGCGTCCCAAAAACTTAACTCCAACAAAAAAATCTGTCCCTTATCTCCATTCGTTATTACGCCGCACCATCAAAAATCTACTTTATGCAGGCCGAACCGTTCCGCATGTATAATCCATCGCGCTTTTCCACTCGGCCATGCGAAGTCAACCAGCCGCAAAGCCACCGCATCATTCTCCCAGAGATATTCGCCAACTTTAACGCAAGCACTTGCGGCCATATGTTAGCGATGTCGGATTTACCCTCGCGAGGGAAACATAGCTCAAGATTTTAAGGACGGAGGTTTACGCTGCCTGTTATTATCAACTTGGGTGTGGATGAATGGTGCCTGAAATTCATCAAATCTCTGATGAATGAGTGCGAGCGTGAGTAAATGCTGGTTCACTTGGCGAAAAACAGGCGTCCTAGGAGCTTGAGTGAAATATCATTGGAGCTTCGTAGACTTGGAAAGAAATTGGGAAAATGATTTCCTCTGTAAACAACAATACAAAATAACATTTAGATGGCTTCACCGTTAGGTTGTGGCCTCACAAAACACTTGACTATACTTTAAAAAAATAAACATTATACTTAAGAAAATCAAAAATATTTTTTGGAAATGATTCTGTTTTTCGAGCTTGAGAAATATCGGTTCATCATGGCAAAAAGTGTAACTATTACAATTGAAGTGATATAATGGCTTGATATAATGCAACTCATGATATTAGTTAACACTGTCTTGTTCTTTTACAGCTCTGAAGTAGAATGCACAGCCTTTAAGTGGTAAGAGCAGTTCTATGAGAAGATCTTCACAGAACTAAACGCAAATCTTTTTAATATTAAAAAAATGAAGATGCACAAAATTACAAATACGATACATTTATTTTTCGATTGTATGACTGATGTTAGCTTGTAGTTTGGCTACGAACGTTATTTCGTACAAATGAAAATAAATAAATTATTATCATCAGTTCTTAACAATTTTAGTACAGGTACTCTGGTGTGGCAAGAGTTTAATGTGATAGTAAAAATAAAGAAATTGAAGTATACTTATTTAATTATATATGTCAATATGTTTAGCGCCTTGTATCCCCTGCGGAACTGTGTTTTTCACTTTTCCGCGCTTAGTGTGTTCTATAAACCTCGTTCTGTTAATTAATTCGTCCAGCATTTCCCGTCCCATGCAGAGTCGGTCGTCTCCTAATTGAGGTATTTTTACTTCCCCTCAACTTCGGAGTGAGGACAACCATGAGCGGCTAACCGCACGTGGTAGTTATGAGGAGAGAAAAGCTTAGAAGAAAAAGAGAGAAAGACAGAAATTCGCGTTGAAACGGAATTATCCCGCATTAAAATCCCCCAAAGGGTACTCCTTCATTTGACATAATGAAAGCGCTATTACGCGACGGTTTTAAAACATAACTATTAGTGCGTTATGTACTGGCTATAATTCAGGATTCGTCCGCAGAGCGCGCTTCGGTCGGATGGGCCCGTTGCGACGTACGTTAAACGCTCGACATTTAGTTCTTATTACGTTCTTCACAAGTGGGCGAAGCGCGCACATAAGCCCTCCAGCTTCATTGTAACGACGAATGATCAGCTGTAAGGAGGACAGTCAGAGATAGTCGAGTAGCTAAACAATTAAAAACCCTCGCAAGATCTGGCGCAGCGATTTGCGTACTAGGCTCTTAATGCATGCAAACCTCCCATTGAAAAGGGAGCATAATCCACAAGGATGGTTTGCCAAGTACTAATGAAGGAGTAGGAATCAAATTGGAGCACACAATGTGTTCTGGATTCAGAAACAAGAGATTTTTGGAGATATTTTAATTATTCTAAAAAAGACAAAATATATATGGAATTCGTCCATCAAAAAGGTCGTAAGTCTAAAATTGTTTATTTATCTTAATCATCCTTTTCGTTTGTAGAATTAGACATTTTCCACGAGAGAATTACTGATTATGTATTGAAGTTTAGAACATATTTTTAGGATCGTGAAGTAAAATGTATAGTAGAAAACCAACAAATAAGTGAATTAATAAATTTCGTTTTAAAAAGCAAATAAATTATAATTTCGTTATAAAAATATCTCTTCTGTTCTACCCTAATTTTGTACAATAAATATGAATTTACGACAAGATAAAATCAAGGAACCATAATCTTAAACTCTTCCAGAGTAACCACCGAAAGAAACAACGATTACAATTTGGAAGGAGTCTCCACTGGCAATGACTCTGACAGAATTCTCCGTACCGCGGATTCGCAGTCACGCAGTTACGCGCTATCTTTAATACTATTCGACGACGACGTGAAGAACTTAAAAGTGAGAAATACGGCCAGGGATCGCGACTTTATGAGCAACGACTTGGTCGCGAGGAACGGGGAGTGGAGCAAAAGCAGCGCACGACACGGGGAATAAAACGAGGGACCCCGGTGTCGTGACGCGCCGCGGGCCGCGAGGGCTGAATCAAGAGCACTAGAAATAATGCGACGTAACGTTGCGCATTAAGCAGTAAAAGGACGCTCCTTTTGTAAATTATAACATTTTTCCTACGGAAGAACCTCTCCATCTTTCGTCCACGAAAGGGCTATCTCTTTACAAACTCATTAAAAGCCGCAGAAATTGTGTTTTAAGTTGGTAATCATTATAATCGTAATGAGATTTAACTCGGAGTCGTCGTTGACAATTGCACGCGACGTCCCGGAAGATGCGACCGACCCGCGCGCCGTGTTTCATTACTGTTATTATTGCGTGTGAGTNCCCCCCCACTGCTGCCCCTCACCACTCCTGCGGTGACGGCGACAAGCGACTCCCTCGCTTTTACAATTACAGGTACACGTACGCGTGGTGGCATAAAAATGCGGTACAGCCCCGACGACAGGTCGGGGTAAGGTTTCTGGTGTTGAAGCAAATGGAGTGGGTCAGGAGCGGTGGGTGTCGAGGGGGGAGGGGACAGGAGTGGGCAAGACGGAGACTGGTACGGTGCGGCGCGGATATTACGGAGCTGTAGTGTGTCTGGCTGTCCTGAGCGAGCGGGTGGGCGAGGGGATGGAGAAGGAACTAGATCAATTAACGAGCACCCCCTGTTCCCCCGACGCCGCCGTGTTCCCGCCATCCCCTGGCCACGAGAGCTCCATGCTCCTCAAGTGCGCACGAAACGCGGCGGTGAAAGCCATGGGGGCGGAGGCAAGACGCGGAAGCAAAGCATGCAACGCTTTCTTGCGGCCTCACGTCGCCCACTCCGCTGTCGCTCATCTCGGAGAATATTTCGGTTTTCTTCACGGGTTGATGTGCAAGAGAGGACTCGAAATTGCATTCACATTTCGAGCGCTGTCATTCAAAACATTACCACTAACTGAAAATTATGCTTTCTAACTCCTATTAAAAACGAAACAATGATTTCAATAACACCTTGAACTAATTAAGTTTTTTTTTGATTGTTGAACATAATTTATTTATATACAATAGAAAATCATTTAAATGTATTATATGCTATTTTTTTGTTTTAGACTACAATATTTTTGTGAAGATCTTACAAAAACAAATAAAATGTACATAATAATATTTGTTCATTTTCACCTCTTTATATTAAGAAGCGCTATTTTAAGCAAACATAAAGTGTAAAATCTTATCGCATTCGTGAATGTAAACAAACATTCCTCTATTTTTAAGACAAAAATGACTACCTAGGTCAAAACCCAACAACAAATTCACTCCCACAAAACTTCTCGGTCCGAAAATGTGAGGTATTCTAAGAAAGTTGGCTGAGAGGCCTCGATAGTACTGGCCACGGATGGGCGGGGTGACGACGAGGGCAACAGTGTCTCTCCGGAAATTGGGCGCGTGGGTGCAGCCGTGCCAGGCTCGTGAACTCATAATCTCGACGACGATGCGGTAGTGCCAGCGATTCTCTGTAAACGTAGCTATCACAAACTTCGGCGCCGCCGTCATGGTCGTCTGGAAGAGCACGTATTAGAACACTATTACGCATTTGCAGTCTGGGACCTGCGCATGTGGCACTCCTGCCGGTATATCGCGATTCACTTGGGAATTATTTCTTAAGTGAAATGTAATTATTACTAAAGTGAAATGTAATTACTAGCAAAGAACACCGAACGACATTACATATATCGTTCGGTGTTCTTTGCTAGTAATTTTTATTGGTTTGTTTTCTTGATTCCTCTCAGTAAAGTCCAAGATTGAATATAAATATTACACATAAATCGCATTCTAGACACTATTCAAATGATACATTTCTGAAGAATTTGAAGAGGGAAATATTTTTAATGTAATGCTCTGCAAGTAAATCGACTTTTAATTGTAACTGAACAAATTAATTGGAAGATAATTATGTTATCTCAGTTTTTTCCCCGCGATATTTCTTCCTAACATTAATATATTCATTTGCTACCATAATTTAGCCACTTACACTTTTCCCCATAAATGATTGACATGGAAGCGCTCTAATATCCGTCCCCATTTATGAATGAATGGCCGGTTCTTAATATTGAGTTATTTTCCGAGATATTTCCAAAGACTGTGTAAAGGTTTGAGTGAATTCGTTCTCTCGAAACAATTACACAACACTAAACGACCAATAAATACTACAACGTCATTAGATTAAAAACAAGGTTTTTTTTCAGTTCCATATGATGTGATTCATAGATAGGATATATAAATAGGATAGGATTCGTGTAAGAATATAGCAAGAAGGAATTCAATATAAGAAATATAAGGCAGTATAGATTATTTTAATTTATATTGATGTCAAAATGAGAAGGAAGGCATATTGTTCAAAAACACAAAGTCAATTACTTTTACAAGAGTAAAAAATTGATTTCTGAAAAATATAGAAAACTATGAAAATATAACCAGGGATTTCATACATCACGTAGCTTATGTACATATGTATTTGCAGGTTTTTATCATTGAAACAATTACCATAGAAAGTAATGCATTTTGATATCCGGAATTACTGATGTGTTAGGTGTTTATCTTTTCTAAATAGTTTGGATATTTCTTGCACTGTTTCGTAACGTATGTGTTCACTTATATATTAATTATTAAATACCATAACGTTATAGATGAATTGAGAGTATACAGCTCTCATCAAAAGCACATTTCTCTTGACGAGCTCCCTCATGATGTCGACTACTGCGGAAATTTACTATTTTTAGTGGACAGGTCCTTCAGCGACCTCTTTCACCCACTTCTCCGCCACGCTCACCGCAGAGCAGCACGAAACCGAAAGTTTCTATGTTAAATTTGTTAAACTAATATTGTGCTTCTCTAGTTCTCATTTCAATGTTAACGCTCTCACGTGAACTGGGACGGCAAAAAAGTTAAATATGCATCTAATTAAAAGCTTTTAAACTTTGCACTGGAAGAAGGCTTGTAATATTCATATGAGATTGAGCCAAGATTAGGCGCATTTGTGCAAACGTTGTGGTCACACTGGTTGCTGTAGAGGTCACAGTGGGAGCAGGAAGTTCCTCCCCTGGTTAAAATATGAACCTAGTTAGAAAATTAAATTTTATTTAATTCAAAATGGAAAATTTGTTCTGAATAATAAAATTAATATTTTCATTTCTTTAAAAACACAAAAAGTGTTACATTTTAAGTGCGGAGAATTCGAATATAATGATGGATGAAAGAAGTCATATACGCCCTTAGAGGATTCTAATCAATTTCTAAAGTTCAGTTTTCTGATTGACTGAATCCCCTGAACTTGTAAAAGCTAAATAAAACTAACAGAATAATGATATTGAGTGCTGTAAAATACACTATTTGTTAAATATGCTTAATATTATTTCAAAAGTTTAAAGATTGTTTGTACATCTAAAAATATATTTAATCCAAATATTATATCTCAAAACAAAGTCGCTGATTGTACATTTTCATTAATTTTGAGAAATAATTTGAAAAGTGGTACTTTACTTTTGTTGTCTTGAATTTTACATTAGAAATTTCAGAACACAAGGTAGGGGACACAGTATAGACGAAGTTAAATTGTTTATTGATCATATGATTATGCATCATTAGTTCAATATTAACGGATTCGTACTTTTATATCAGTATATTGCATTTCAGAAAAATTGCAGTTCGCATTTCAGAAAAATGATATAAAAACATAAGTAAATATTTTTTCGTAAAAATACAGAAAAAAATTATGAGTCATTACAGATTTTAGTAAAGTTTTCTAACGTATAGATTCCAGATGATCTAGCGTCAAACTGCTACGTAACTAAAGTTCTAGTTAAAATTTTATCGTATTCTATACGAGTTTCCATTCCAAGTTTTCTAGCTTAAATTCTGCACACACATATTTTTCGATTTTACACAATAAAATCTAAATTTAAAATAATAAATTTAAAATAAAAATTTAAAAATAAGTTAAATGAAAGTGTGCCAAAATACAGATTTGTAAGTAGAAAATTCACATTCGTCAAGAAATTTGCGGTTGTATAGTGAATTATGCGCTGTTCTCGTTATCTAAAGAACAATTGGAGTTCGTCTATGGAATGATTTTAATAGGATTCATTTGTCTAAGTTAGGTGACGATTTAGCACAATACCTTGTGAATATTTCCAATAAAATCTCTTTCATTAAGATTTCGTTTCATTTTGACATAACAGTTTATTTTATTTGGTGCATAAAATAAATCATGTACAGTACTCTCAGTCTGGTAAAAAGACTGTGTATAAAATTATTAATACGTGATGAGAGTAGGAACTTTCTTGCCAAATCAGCGAACAATAGGTGAGTCTAATGATTCCAAGTTAGTTCAACGACATGAGCGTACATTTTTAAAAGAAGATTTTTTTATTCTACCATGATGGCTGCGCTTTATAAAAAGTAGTGAAGGTGCGTCGAGAGTTCATTTCGCGAGGGAACAATGACATTTCAATTAGTGTATCATGAATCAGAAAGACAATAAGCAGGTTTACACAGTAGTCTTGTCATCCTGTTGTACAAAAAGCATCTATATTAGAAGAAGCTCATTCTATAGTATCACAAACGTCACAACAATACGTGTATATAAGTGTGCAGGTGGCCGTAGGTACATAAATGGTCAACTCACTATGAATGACCTGCAGTATCGTACGCATACATGTCCTGCGAATTGACTCAGCAAAAAATAACAAAAATTAAAAACAGAAAAAGCACTCAACCACCTCAAATAAAAAGAATTAAAGGCCATTCCCGCCGGAAACTATTGTTCTGTGTTGAAAAGATCATATAACACAATTTCCAATTTGCTTGTTTGGGAAAACAACTGTGAGCCGCTATTTGCGTTGGTGGCCGCGACCACACCCGCGCACATGCATTCCAATAAAGTCGATTTTAAACATATCGATAATTAACGATATTGCCTCGATTATAAAGTCGCAGGAAATAAAAACTGGGTGACTTTTATTGTTGGTGACCCGGGCAGGCGAGCGCTCTCGTTGGCGTGCTAAACAAACTTACCCCCGCTGCGCGTACCGCTGCTACCTCCGCCATCCCCAGCCCTCGGTAAAAATTGTAATTACGTTTTTTAACCGCTGATTAATGCCTACGCGTGGTTTGGCCGTTAGGTGCAGCTGCCGCGGGGTGCATCCCCAACGGGACCCTGTTACCACCGCCCTCGCTGCCTCCACCCCAGCCGTCATCGTACGCGTGCCGCCCGCCCATGCGTGAGTGCGTTGACACGACGTGTAGTGGAGTGGAGGAAGAAG
The DNA here is from genome assembly GCA_002313205.1 of Laupala kohalensis. Taxonomy (NCBI): domain Eukaryota; kingdom Metazoa; phylum Arthropoda; class Insecta; order Orthoptera; family Trigonidiidae; genus Laupala; species Laupala kohalensis. The sequence continues at coordinate 915,355 of NNCF01126410.1, read as the reverse complement.
GCGAGGTTTTGAACTCACGTTGCATTAGGAGAGTTGATACGACAGACAGGATTCGGGATTTTTTAGGTACGTCTGTCATATATTCTTCGGTCGGTTTCATCAAAATGATGGGGTCGTTTCCTACTTGCTTTCGTAAGGTAGGTTTGCTTATTGTGTTTAGCATAATCATATACAGTTCAATAACAGTTTCTCGACGATATCCTTTATTTTTATTAAGTTATCTAGCTTTTAGGTGAATAAAGAGGGGTGCGGAAAAAACTTCATACATTTGCTTCTTTGATAGAAAAAAAAATGAAAGAGACAATATCATTATGGATTATTTCATTATGTTCAAAATTCGAAAAAAATGAAGACTGTCATAGCAAATGAGATGCAATAAAGTACCAACCATTGATATAATTTCAAGTAAGTCCATGTTTTTTAGATTTTTTATTCGAGAAGTATGTATGGACAAAATAACATATTTTATCACATACATCCTATAGAAAATTAAGTCTGTTTTCTCAATGAAACGAGAAACNAACATATTTTATCACATACATCCTATAGAAAATTAAGTCTGTTTCCTCAATGAAACGAGAAATTATATATTGACATTAAACTTTATAAATGACAGATTTGGTGCCTTAAATATTTTAATATAAATACTTTACGTAAATATACTGTCTTGAAAACAAATTTACTCTATTTCTTACGGTCTTTCTTATTTGCGAGTACAATCTCATAAAAAATGTAAAGAAATAGATTTTTACACGAAACTTCATAAAATATTCTTTAATTTGCAAACCGTTTTATTTCCTGCGATTTGCATTGTTGCCCCTAATTGAAAAGTTGGATATACCTTCGTATTGTGTTTTCTCTCGCAGATTCGTTATAATTTTGCTGCAGACGATATGAATGATATATGGTGACAGAAGATAAAATACAGAGTAAAGATATGATTGTCCATGAGGTCACGCCGTTCTTATGATTGGACGTCAGAAAAAGGAGAGAATACCTCGTCTCCCACAATGACCATCCGATAATGCTCGCAATTACAGAGACAACATTACAATTTTTTTTATTTTTTCTAGATACTTCCGTTTACACACGTACATATTAGGGCAAAAAATCCTGAGTATTCATACCATTTCCCTAATCGATCTTGAAACCGCACATAGCCCTACGAAGTTCTGCCTGTAAATTTTTCTCACTTTACGATCCATCGGGATTTGGCTTCAGTTTCCCTGCTTTCTGCTTCTGTCGGCCAACTCTCCCCTCCTCTCTTGAGCCTCCAGGGGGAGAAGAATTTCCTAAAAAATATTGGAGGAGAAATTTGCCTTCGGGTTTACAGCTTGGTAAAATATAAGCTATGAATGCGTAGCTCCGAATATATTCCCTTTTTGATATTTTGTTGGTAAGTCTCTTGATTTTGGATTTTAGGGCGCATGGCGGATGTAAACGTGTAACAGCTGACGCGCGTCGCTGAGGACATCGGCGGTATGAAGAAGTCGTCCCATAAACGCGGAGCGGCGTTTGCATATTGAATTCAATCGCTGCAGTGCAGTGGCGCGGAGGGCATGAGAGGAAGCTGCATCAGGAGCATCTGATTGTCGCCCCGTTGTGCACACCTGTTTTGTTTTATGCAGTTTGGCTTGAGAAAGAAAACGAGACAAATTGGTTGATTTCAATGATGTAGTTGTTACGATAAACCATTATTATTATTGTTTACAAATTTTTTATTCTTTGTCACATTTGTCTCAAGAGCACGCTATAAAAATGTTTCAAAGAAATAGAACAACACAGAATTTCGCTAGATTTCGAGATAAAATTCTATATTTTATGGACAAACGTCTGCCTCTAATAAAAATCGGTAATATCCTGGAAGGTTTACGAAGGACAGAGATATGAGATATCAGGATTTCAACACAATGAGATATAGGATATGGTCAGTATTATGGTTAGGAAGATTTTATCCCCTAAATAGGTTCAGTAATCATTCAAATTCATGTTCAGTATAATAGCTTATGAGAGTAAAGAATTTAACAAGCTAGAACTCAGTATATTTGAAACATTAACACGTTCTTTTTACTTTTGAAACTAATTTAATTCATTGCTAGGCTTAACTTCGCCATTTATAGAACAAAATTTAGTTACAAACTTCGCCAAAATATTTTAGTCTATCGTTATCAATATTTAAATAAAAATAAACAAGCATTAAGTTTTTAAGTCATTTGTATGGTATCAAATAATTATTTTAAAATTTCTTCACCCTATCTCTGATCCCCCTCTATGTGATACTAATTATATTCTAATGTGTAACAACAATGCATTTATATTGTGATGATACCTCTCTCTCCAAAAAGCGAATTGAAAGGAATGAAATGTAAGCAAGGTGTCCGCTCGGGAGCAAACGGAAGCTCAGTGTCGTTGGTATGCGCGATGCGCTCACAAAGACTAAATGACTCCTTTACCAGAGAATATTCATGCTTAGAATTTAGACACCGGATAAAAGGAAACGCCAAGGTAGAGAGGTAAGATCTACAAGAGAAAGGGCTTAATTGCTTTCGGTCTCCAAATATTTCATAGCTTTTCCTCTACTGCAAAATTGCTCTTCTACTTCTATCGTTTTCCATGGCTAGATACTAGAGTTTAAGTAATTTTTTAAGTAACACTCTATAAAAATAAAGTTATTACTTGCTTTTTAAAAAGCATTAAAAAAATATAAGATCACCTGATAGAGAAAGTTTTCTCTGTATTAAGTGTTTGAATACAACAATCAATGTATAAGTGATAAGCGAACGAACAACTTCATAAAAACAATGATGCAATCGCTGATAAACTATCTTAAAGTGATACTTTTTAAGATTCAGACTTTTCAGCAATCATGTACAGAATCCGACATCATGTAAGGATATGTGATCACGCCTAGCATCCAACCTTCGCCGTTGGTAACATCAACTTGATACTTATTGTGATTTATGGGCATTAATACTATGGTGTACTCAGGACGGCGACGTCAAATAACGAATAACACTTTACTAAAACAGATAAGATTTACGTGAAAGGCATACCCACAGTTTATGAGTTCACCTCATTGTCTTCTACTCACAAGATCTGCACCCAATGAAAATATGATACAGTAAATTGTTTTTTTTCCTTTTAATGATTTGTGACTCGTTTTAGTTAGAGTAAATGTATCTCATTACTAAGCCCGTCTCCAAGGAAAGAAAAGAATAATGGTGACATGTGAGATGACAACTCTTCAATGGCAAAGTGATGGGTGTATTTATTTAAGAGCGAATATGCAACCAGTGTCAAGCGAAAAGATGTGCAAATCATGCGAAGTTTGTAAAAATGATGCTCCCCGAACTCCAGAATCCTGTAACTTCCACATGTAATTCAGTTCCCGTAAGTAGACTCGTAGGAGACCACCTCCATCACTACTGATGATACACATTCTCCTCCATCACCATCGCGTCCTCCACCACCTAACCATCATTACTTCCTCCTCCAACTTGCAGCACCACTGCCTCGGAAATACATGTAAATATTAATGAGGTTTCCCCAAGTCATTAGCTTGGAAAATGGGGTCCGGCGCGTTGAATGTGTGCCGGGTGGCCGTGGCCCAGACCCCGAGTCGTTTCTCTACTAGCGCTCCCGCCCTCGGTCCTTCCCTCGCGTTCCCCATCCCCACAGGTGAGGATCCAGGGAGTTGCTCCCTCGTCGTCTTGAGAGCCTCCCGCCGCACGGCGTCAGCGGGTGCGCTTCTTGCCTCTGCGCCCCGGAAGGGATATTGCACGCATGTATCTTCGTGAAGGAGAAAGCACGAGTATGTGGGGACTGGGGCGCTAATGAAATATGTATTATCAGCGTATGACGTCGTATAGGGTGAGTAATACTATCTATTGTGCTAAAACATATTCTCAGAAAAAAAATGCTGCAGTCAGTTTTGATCAAATTTAACTATAACTGTTTTTTATTTTGTTTGAAAGAATGTTACTTTCACGACGTGAATATATCCACTCAAGTTCTCAACTAAAATATTTGTCCACTGATTCAACTCTACTGAGAATACCTGTACAATCCCATTACCTCAGAAAACTTATCAATTTCAATCAATTACACAGTTTGATCATATTCTTTAGGTTAATAATCGGTTATTGGTAAAACTTAGTTCTTCCTTCTTATGTCATACTCGACCAAAAAACTCATTTGTTGTTTAAAAATTACATGTAACGTCGAGGTCCATAGAACAGAAGTAAAATATATTTCAGTCTTGGATCTGAATCAGAAAATGAACCCGAGCGATAACATATAGTTGTCACTAAGCCACAAGCAATCCACTAAGGCACAGAATGCGTTCGGAGCTTAGGCAGAGGATCACACGCCATGTATAAAACGGCGTGCACGCCATCGTCGTCACTCGGGTCCCTCTCTTCGCGACACGCACTCCAGGGTGGCGAGCTATCGGCTATCGATACGCGTCGAAGGCAGGCAGGCAGGCAGGCAGGCAGGCAGGCAGGCAGACGCGCGTGAGAGCGCTGACATCCTGCTGGCGTGAAGCGGTGTGAGACACAGGCTTCGACCGGGGCAACAACACCTTGGGGCGTCACAGGAAACGTGGGCGAGAGGGAAGGCTATGTGTACTGCAGCATCATTCCAGGAAACGAGGTGACCGAGGTTGGGGATTCAGATTCGCACGCGTGTATACACAGTTAATTTAAGCAAGGTAAGTGAGTGATTGAGTGTACATATCTGTCGGGTATAGAGGATTCAACCAAACATATCACATAAAAAAAATTGACCAACTCAATAAATGAATCATAAAGAAAAGTTAGTATAAATATTTTTGTTAATAAAGAAAATGAAATACAAATGAAAGTTAGAGAAAGGTTATAGTTAAAATAGATTAATATAATCTTCCTGATATACAAATACTTGAATAGATATTTACTCCGTATGCAAATCTGTAACCCTGGATGGATATTTATCAATATTGTGGACAAATATTGTCAGGAATGTCTTGATGACTCTGACATTTTTACCCATCACTCGCAAACGGAAATGTAAAAGTTTTTCGAAAAACTGCATGCAATTAAACATTGAACAAGGAAGTAGGAAGGGAGTGCTGTTTCTGTGGAGATATCTACAAATAATCTTATTTCATCTACTGATATTCTTTGTTTCGTACTTCGTGAAAATGGACGAAACGATCGGAAGAAAATAATTCAACAATCGGCAACGGTGGGTGAGTTCAGCATGAATCTATTAAATTGTGAAGAAAATTGTACCTTCATTATTTATACAAAACAATATAATAAATCATGAACAAGAAAGGAAAATATACTTCTGTTAGTTTGACAAAAATTTCTTATGACGGCAACTAATAAAATAAAGCACAAAATCATATCGAAATGAAAATATTATCTCCTATTTTATTAACTTTTGTATTCATAGTATTTTTGATCATTTGCGGCTAAAAAGTTGAGCACATCCTTCTAGTCTGAATCTCGCTTCTAAGTAACAGTCATTTGATTATACAATAATACAAATGATATACTTCTATGTAGTAAAAACAGCAGTCAATGTAAAATAAGGCTTGTGAAAGGAAGAAACCAAAACATATAGGTAATTTTTGGTTTCCAACCAGGCATAAGGCATGTGTCATCAAAATAATGGAGCGACATCAAGGATTCGTAGAACACGAGAACTAACAGGTGTAAGTGCATATATGAAAACCGGAGAAGGGTAAAGGAGAAGTGGGAGGAGCTGGTGGGGTGAAGTTAGCTTTTACGTGACTATCAAGATACACTAACTTTTCCTTGTCGACGGTGCTGAATGCTATGCCCCACATGTAACTTTCTTTGGTTGGTCGTGTCCCAATAACTAGAGAAATTGGTTGATAAGTTACAGAAATAGAATGGTGTTCTGTCAGAAATTATATTGTGTGTTCTGTCATTGAAAGCTAAGTCGACGAAAAAATCAGTACTTTAAAGTAACACAAAAGTATTTTGAGAACACCCATTTTAAGCATAACATACATACACTGCTGTTGTTTAGATATATAAAGCACGTCTGAAATTTAGAGCAATTTGTTTTCAAAATTGGAATAAGTTAAGCTTATGTAGACCACAACAAGAAAGTGTTTTCTCTGCGCACAGCCAACTTCATGTCTCTGTCACGGTTAATAAAAATCACCATGTTCATTTTTTCACCCCGGATTGTCGCTGTTTCACCTCGGATACATTAGAAACAAATACGCGACATTAACTTTTCTTTTCTGGAGCTTTAGGGTTCGTCAACGGCAAGGTCATTAGAGCCCTTAATAACAGAAAAGCACAAACAAATGGTTGTATGTTATTTAGTATCCCTAGTATTAACTGAATAAAGTCTCCGATGACATTTATCAATAAAATCTGTCCCATGATATTAAAATAAATTGAATTTATAGTTTGTGAAAATGTAATTTACGAATTGTGTAACTTTCTGTAATCTCTTGTACCCGAATCAAAAATAATGAAATTATCATATTAGTCAAACAGTTTTTACAAAAAGTTGCATTTATTAACATACATATGATAATGAATAATAAAATTTTAATTCATGAAAGTATAGAATGCTGTACTGTTTAGTTATCAACGTGAATTTGTGAATTCACTAAGCATTGATGAATTCAGCATGGAAAAGAAACAAGGAACAAACGGAATAAAGTGTTGAGTCAAAGTTGGACGGAATCACAGGAAAGCTAACGAATTGCAGAGTGTCCGATGTGCAGCAGACTGGAGGGGTAGGGGATTTGAAAGAGACGAGGAGAGCTGGTGAGCTGATTGCACGCCGGGAGACTTCACAAAAGATTTTACCCCGCGTCACCTGCGCTATTTAGATGGTAATCGCGATCGCGGGAGAAAGCGGTCTATTTTACACCAGAGTCATTAATAGAAGATGTACACCTTGGTGATATCCGGAGATATAGTTTCTCTCCACCAACAGAGTATTATATGCAAACATAAATTTGTTTTGTCAATATCAAAAATATTTTCCTTTTTATTATATAAAAATTATTTATATTCGTTCTGAAAGTTTGTGTAACGTTCTTTGGTAATCTTAACATTTAGCACAATATGTTTAAAAATATACAACTTAGAACAAAAATATACTTCTGTGTGTAGATTTGAAAAACAATAAATTGAATTAGACTCAACAAAGCTGTGCCAACTAGCGGGTAAATGAAAAAGAAATAGAGTTTACTCAGATTATCAGAATTAAATTGGAGAAATAATATCAGATATATCTGACATTTCTCTCGGACCTGATGTAAAATATAGATTTTAGGGAAAATACATGAGAAAAAGATCAATTCGCGTTCAAACTATTGATACGCGTAGCACAGTCTTCTCAATACCTAAACATTTGAAAGAAACCTTTCAGACGAGACAAACAAGCGACTAACTTGCATTTTAGTTAGAAAATGTCAACTATTTTAGAGTGAAATGAAAAGTATTTCTCCGTAAGTGCAACTTATCTGAACTGGAATTTAATTTTATTTATGTGCCATTTCACAACAATTTAATGATAATTTAAGTGTGGGTTTTACAATGTTACAAATAAACGTCATTTTACTGCGACTCAACTATGTTTTTAGTTCACATTCAAAATAATTAATAGTTACTTCTGAATCGCTTGGTCTCTAGGTCATCAGCTACTACTATCAGAAAATCAACAATTCCTATTCGTAATCATACAGAAATTACATAAAAATTATATTTAATTAAATGATTTTGTATGCGTTTTCACACTTAATCTGCTTAGGTGATAAACGCTTAGAAACGGTTAATGGTCCTTATATTCACATTACACATGAATTAATTTCTCCAACCATTTTGATGTTCACAGAAATTACGACATTTTCTTGGTAGATTTAAAATTCTCTTTAATAACTCAAACTCAACGTTTCGGGAACAGGTTTGTGACTTCATCAGGGGATTCTCAATAATTTCAATACATTTACATGGTTCCATGACATTAGTTCAAACATGTCGTCGGCATTTTTTTGACATACATACAACACTACATCCGTGGATCTGGTTAATTGCCGAAAACACATTTGTGGATCTAATGCCATGTATCCATGAAAATGAATCGACATTATTGAGAATCCCGTGATGAAGCCACAAACCTGTTGCCGAAACGTTGAGTTTTTAAGATTGAGAACCATTTTAAATCTACCAAAAAGATTACGTCACACCATCCCAAGAGCAGATGAGATTCATCTGATCCTTTCATCAGCGAACAGGGTCATCACTAATATACGACAGAACGAGAATACTACACGTCCTGCGAGTCGGAAGATATTTGTGGAGAGCGGCGCAAGTCCCTTCGGAAGGGCTGGTGCGAGTGAGTGCGCGTTAGAAGGGAGGCGAAGGGCCAAACCCGAGTGCGTGATGAACATGCGTGCGTGCGCGCCCGCGCGTGCTTCGCGACCGCGTGGGAACTCACCACACCGTCTTCGTCATTTATACGCAAATACAGCTACGACGTCTTGGAGGAAACTTTCCGTCTGCTTCTATTTGGTATCCGAAGTGGTTGGATACTTGAAATTGTCCGAGCTATTTTCAACATGCGTTTCTTTTGTAAATATTTCGTCTCACGCAATTTCAAATTGCTTCATCAGATTAAATCCGATAGACACTTTTGGATGAAGCAATTAAGCAGAATTGGGTTAAGTGACCAATTATGTGGATTACATAATAGTCTAAAGTGATAAACTCTCCAACCAAAAATTTTAGAGATTGATTACAAATCGTGACGTATAACCCAACCATACCAGTTTTACCTCCAAAGGAAATTCAACAAATTTCAGAAAATAATTTCAAAAATATTGAATAAATATATGGTTTTATTTTGTAAATTGTGTTTTCAATATGATAAATTACCATTTAACTATTAAATTTGTGTCAATGGAAAGATAAAACTGAGAACTTTTTTCGTGTGCTTTAAGCAGAATTATAAGCTGAACAGTTTTAACATATGAGAGGTGGATCTCAACTTCACGGTGTCGACCATGACTACTCTCATGAGAGAAGATCATGATAAAAATATTAATTTCCGTTTAAATTAATATTTAAGAAAGGCATGAAAAAGAGTCAATAAGCCTACTTAAATTTAAATTTTTGAAATCATTTGCTTCTTAATGTAAAGTTGCAGAATCATATTATAAAACAAAACTCTATGTTTAAATAAAATTCTGTTTTACTGTTAGAGACAGGTTTCTCGTTACCATTTACGGAGATATCGATGAGGATACTTCCGGAGCAACGAGAAATTCTGCGTAAAATTCTTTTTGTGAATTTTCTCATCCCGAAACCGAACTAATATTTCCATAATCATAAAACGCTCAAAATGTTCACGTTACTTAACTTATTATCATTAATATGAGAAAATATTTGCTCAAAATAAATCCCGTAAAAACTGATCCCGACACAAAAATCCTTAATCTACTTGTTCAGACGTATGCGCAGAAGGCAAAACGAAGCTCAACACACATCCTGTGATTGAGTCTACCCACAAACGACACCGACCACTAGCAATGAGCGATACAAACCAGGTAACGAGAACAAACATTTAATCAGGCTTAGCCATTCATCAAGGACGTCACTCGACCCGCAGTTCATCGACGCTCAACGTCACCCGTTGACGCACCGCCGCGCCGCAATCGTGCTGACAGGATTGTTAAGTTAAAGGATTGTGTGGCTCAGCATTCCTTCACAGTGTAACCAAAAGGCCGAGCAAGACTTACAAAAATTTCCATATTGCATGTCAAAAAATCATTTCTAATATATACCATTACACACACAACGCGGAATTTCGTTACGATAATTGATGTCGCGAAAGCGAACACCAACTAATCAGGCTGGAAGGGTGAAATTGATGTTTTCGCCAATACGCGAATGAGTTAGTGATTGTTTAGCTGACCATATCTTAATTCGGTTTTGAGTAATTTATATACACAGTCCTTAAACAATTTTTTTCAAAATAAGTATGTTTTTAAGAAACGCCCTGAGCTCACATTCAAGTAACAATAGTTTAACTTTTCTAAATTATCCGAATACATTCACAAGGTAGTGTAAAACTTGGAGCAGTAAATTCGTAAAGTAAGAGAAATATTGAGAAGCAATCTCTTCTTTTTATACTCCAAAATATATTATTTTGGAGTAAGATTTTTCTTTCTCTTATATTCCA
>NNCF01126410.1:821407-905094 GCA_002313205.1 Laupala kohalensis | reverse complement strand
ATATATATAAGTCGAACATAGATAAAATTATGTGAAATTAGTTTCAATAGAAACTTACGGTAGAAAAATATTATTCATGTAAGCTCAATAGTTTTGAAACGATAAACTATTTCATATAAATAAATAATTTGTATGTGACATAGTTCCAGAAGGATAATGGAGTTCCCCAGTAATTTACTGTAGTATTGTTTAAGCGAGAACAGTTTATGCGCTCCTTGAACCCCGTGCTTTTCGGTCATACTGTATCGCTGTCTCTATCGTCGCCACAGTCGCCGCCGGGATGTAGACAACACGATCGTAACGCTTTTCCTGTTTTCCGGATTTTCCCGGTCACCGCCTCCACGTCTGACCACTCAATTCCACCTGTTAGGGTTGGGGTGATTGAGCCCACAAAACCTCCCTTCCTTTCTCGCCAATCTCTCTCATTCCCTTCTCTTTACCCCTCCTCTTTTTAACCATCCGTTTTCAGGCCGGAGCCAACGCGTTAACTAACCGTCGGCAAAAAGATTGCTTGAGCGGGCCGGCTTTTAAACGGACGGGCCGTGGGAAGCGTTTTAGCGATCGCGGCCCTTCGCACATTTCCTGTATTAACTCGAGCCCCTCTCCGCCGCACCCCTGCTTCATCCTGACGACCGCAACGCGAACGTCCGTCGAGCGCTGGCACTCCCCGTCGACCCTCCTCCACAGGTTGCGCCGACGCGACTAAATGTATCCGATATCCCGTCGCCCTTTCACCCTCGTCTCCTCTTCCCCTTTCGTCTCTTTCGACCACCCGACCCCTCCCCCGACCGCGTCACTCCTCCGGCAATATCCGCCATCGCCCCGCACTCTTTCCGCAGCTCTCAATTGGATGAGTACGTTTGTATTCTATCATGTTACGGCCCGTAAAGTGAAATCTTTCCCGTTATAAAAGCCGTAGGGATTATTTTGAAGCGCTCACGGTTAAGAGTGTGGGGCGCGTGCGAGGCCCCGGTGTGACTGGGGCGGGAGAGAGGTACCGGGAGGGGATGCGGGGACGCGCGGGCGAGAATCCTCCGGCAGCTGTTTCTTTTTGCGGGTCACCAATGCGCATTTTGTCGCAACCGGGAGAGGTTTTCCACGACCATTTAGTCGCCTCAGAGAGGGAAAAGTCTACGAGGTCATTTACCGTTAAAATTCAGAATTGCTGGCGTTAAAAGTACGCCCTATCTGCGAGGTATTTCTCTCAGGCAGCGGTTGTAAGAGTAGTAGGCGAGATAATGAATGTTAAACGCACGGATGAGACGTTTATATCTCCCCAATGATGGCATCGAGGATAAAATCAGATATTAAATTAATTAAATAATTAATTCAACATAAAACAAATAAATTGAGTTTTCTTATGAAGTGCCAGTAATTCGTACAACGTTCTTAACAAAGAGGAGCGATAGTTCCCAGTAACAATTAAAATTTAAAATAGCTTTGAGGACCCTCACCATGAAAGAAATAACAATTATATGTTTCTCCTTAAATATTATTTCTTAAGCTGTATTTGAAATGATCTCCGTCATAATAAAAAAAGGCGTGAAATGAATGTGTATACCATGATTTCAATAAATTTCCTATATTAATAGTTTCTTTTTGAATAAAGATTATGTGATACTACAAAATAAGTAACACAAATAATTAACTTTATTAATATTTACTATTAGAGTTAAATAATGTTACTATTAACCAGTAAAAATAAAAAAAATTAACATTTAGACATAATTACGGATTCAAAACTTAAAATAATATAAAATATCGCAAAAACTTAATTCCTTTTAAATATAAAAAGGATTTTACTGCTATTATGAGAACGTTTACATGAAATCGTGTTTTACCACAGAAAATGACTATGGAACCAAAATAAAGAAAATGATACTATGGAACAAAAATAAAGATATTTGAAATATTTGTCTAGTTTTGGTATATGAATGTAGATAAAATTTAATTTATTTGTATTTTGCAACACGTTCACAAATTTGGTTGTCTCTAACTGCACGATAATGTTATATAAAACCTGTCGTAAGTGGACTGAAAGACTAGCAGTGAATCAAAAATGTCGAGAACCTGCGGCCTTGGAGAGCCTCACGCCTTCGGACTCCAGAGGTCCATATATTCCTCGATTAGAGGGAAACTGGATTGTCGGTGATAAAACTTGAAGACTGAATGCGTAGCGATGATTACTATCGATTAGTCTTGATAAGAGCGCAAATCTTGTATATGTCAGAACGGAAAGCGAGGGAGGAGCCATTGCGACGAAGTGATCGAGAAAAAAAGAGATTCCCTGGGGAGGTCCTTGACGACTATGTCGATGAGTGAGGATCTGAGGGCGGCAAAGGGACACATCTCATGTGAAAGGGAATCGCTCGCCGCGAGGAGAGGAACTAATTCTCATCAGTGGAGAAGTTAATTCAGCGGAAGGAGACAGAGAGCACGGCGCGTTCCTAATCAAAACGTGAGATGGGGATTTCACTTTGAACAGCGTTTGGTATTCTTCTGCATTTAATGGAGAATGGGACAGGAAAGAGTGTTAAAAAGGCAACAGCCATAATGAATAAAATTAACAAATGATTACTTTAAACAAATGTGTCAACAAAATGTTTCAACAACACAGTCTGTAATGACCAAACAATAGTATTCAAATAATAAAAAATAATAATAAAGCAGACATAAAGGGAGCAAAAATGAAAATAAATAAGATTCTACAAATGATGGAAAACTCAAATATCAGAGTCAGAAATAAATATTGAAGACAAAACTGTACAAGAACAGATGAAAAAGAAATAAGAGAAATCTGGAAAAGCAGATATATGAAGGGTGAAGGGAAAAAGACAAAACGATTGTGGCATGTTGATAACCCTCCTCTCTGGTGGAGACGTTCGCTATTTGTTCGAGAGAGGGCGCCAGTGGTCCATTGCAAGCGCTACTGCTTGCCAATAACAGCAGTAATAATCCAGCTGCCTGCTCGATGGGGACTGCGTATCCTATCGTTTCGTCTCATGAGATTGTAGCAATGAGGCGAATGCATCAGCTGATGGAACAAGGACGCTCTCACAAGAAACTACGATGCGCTTTTGAACCAACAGGCGGATTAATAGGAATTCCAAAACCAATCCTCATTATTTCCTCCCATCAGCGTTTCAAACGTTTATAAATTTTTATTAGCCTTTCTGCAGAATTTTATGAACAATATTTAGTTGCCATTGTGAAATTTGAAAAGGAAGCAAATATATCGAGAAAATACTTGCTATAACAGCAACCCACCAATAACATGTTTTTAGCAGAGATGAAATATAGAAAAAAATATTATTAAGTTAAGGATAAAGAAAAAAGAATTAATCCAAAAATTAAATAATTAGCACAAATAGTTTACAGACAGATGATGTAAACAGATTTTATTTAATGCATCGCTGTATTTATTGATTTAATACAAAATATAAAAATTAGTTTTGATTGTTAATTTTTTTACCAGCATGAAACGTCATTTCACAAATTATTTTGAAAATCCTACGAAATTAAAAATATTCATCATTTGAGACATCCATTAAAACTAATTACAAAATAGATCCTAAATAATAAAAACAAAAGATGCATATATAATGAAAATGAAAAAAAAGCTTTAATTTTATTGCAAAAAACCATTAGGTTAAATATGTAGCATGAAAATTGTAATAAAATAAAGCTGACAATCCCAATCACGACTACATGGACGAAATTACTTACGAGTCATTCCGTGTTCATTTGATTATGTGTAACAGTTTCATCTAACAGAACTAACTCCTCATTCTTTTCACTCCTCCGAATAGCTATTCGCACGAAGGGCATTTGAATGGCTGAACACACACGGATTAACATCGGCAAAGAGAGACTTCCCTTCAGTGATCTCCGGTACTCTAGAGATTGCACGATAGCACTCCTGGTACACGCGAGACTTAGCAATTGCTTTTCATGAGCAACTCACATAGTTATGCCGATTTCTTACTTCAGTATGTCAGCTACTCAATAAATTCTTATTAGTAAATTGTAATTGTAATATTATTCGCCTACCCCAACATTATTTCTATACCGTTTTAAAAACATGATTTGGACACAATACAGGGTTCAAAAACCGGGTGAACCAAGTCCATCTGAAGGTGATCCGAGATATCTGGATCTTACTTTTTGAAAATCAGATGAGCTAAGTATTCGATTAGTGGTGGCGTAAAAGGACGTTGCTATCGCGCCTCTTGACATGAATTATCTAAAAATGTTAAAAATATGGAAATGGATCACTTGTCTTTTCAACCCTCCAGAAAACTGATTCTCTAATGCATTAATTTCCATATTCATGTTAAACGCCACATGGATGGCATATTATTACCAATTAGTGGAAATAATAGTAGAAATTCTATATTATTAACAATATTGACGTTACAACTATTTTTTGTTTTTCGAACTTGGGATGTCATGGGGTAAAACCACAAATGAATGATTTCGACCACAAAGTAGTACTTAGCATTTTCTACAAATGTTAACTTGAATAAATCGCGAAATTGGAGAGTTTGTATTTTTGTGCATAAAATTAATCCGTTAATTCGTTATTTTTGTCGATGTAAAGGTTTGTTCTTCCCTATCTCCAGTGATCAATGATCTGAATAGCCACCAAACAAACAAATGAAAGCGAGCAAAGCCACAGCGCGGCGTGTCCATGATATCACGAACTCTGGCACTGCCAAAACCCAGGCAGCAAAGGCAGTAGCGTGCCGGCACCCCACGGCCCCCGACCCCACCCCCGCCGCATTTAATTAAGCTGAGTCGCATTCCTTGGCCTCGCGCGTCAGGCGGTGCGGCGCCTCGGCACGCAGCTTACCGCGGCCCGCGTAGCGCAACGCCACGCCTCGGCACGGCAGCGTCTCAGTCGTCACGCCGCACGACCTTTGCGCACACGTTGCTTACACCTCTTCATTTGACGTTGTCTGTCGTTTTCGGAACTCTACTGCGCCAATCTGTATATATTCTCAACTCTAAGCTGTAACTGCATCGAACATAATCGAGAGAAAAATGTACCGTAAGTTTTTTAACAACGTGATCTTAAATATTGTCTAAACGTAAATCATTTAAAGTAGTTATGCCGATTCTCATTTGTTGAATATTCTATTTATATTTAAAACATTGTGTCGGTGCTATTTACAGATTCTGTACTTTGTAAAAAGATTTTTGAGAGAAAAAAATGTCAGTTACGATTGTTGTCGTTAGTACGACTGTACTCAACATACTAACAGCGAGAGGAAAATTTGTCGAAGACGTACACGTACCAACTGACAATTTAAATAGAACAGTTCCTCAAATATGCAAAATTAACTTCTGTGTTTGATTGGTCCGGATGATTTTTTTTTAGTTCACGTAAAATCCTAATAATTTCTCAAGATTCCTGCTTTTCCAAATTTTGCAATCACATGCCGTACGCCTGAGAGCATATATTCGCAGTAGATTCTCTTTCTAGGTAAACTTGAGAACAAATTACGGACAAGTCAAAATGTAAAAAAAATATCATACTTACGGAGCGAATTAAATTCTCGGCAACTCATGTAACTCTTTTGATTTAATGGATAAAAACTCACTCAAACTGAAAACACAAAATACTTGCCTCAAAAATTTAGATTTTTTTAAATCGAATAAGAATAAGGAAGGTATTTAGCTTGTATATCAACTCCGTAATCAAGGGAAAGATGATTATAATGTAAAATTGAAACACGTTAAATCTTAATATCCCAGAGTGATTGTATGGATACATCTAATGTTTTCCACTTGTGAATAATTTGTATGTATATTCTTGAGATTTCATCTCTCCTTCTTCCCTGTGACCCAAGCTTCCGATCATATTGGAAAATACTTGTAAAAGTAAAAATACTCTGGAAGAAATGTCAAAACGTGGAAGCGTGGAAGACACGTTTACTGTAGGCTAATTCTGATAGTATGCCAGCCCTTTTTTGTTATCATGATGTTGGCATTAGGGATAATACTTCCTATCACCTTCCCATGTATGAAGATATTGTCGTCGAAAAGCGCGAGGGGCATCCCCGTGGCTGCATCTCATGAAGGATGCTGCTGCGCACGTGTCGCAGCCCTTATTAGTTCGAGACGGCAGAGGCCGCGGGGAGGAAGAGATGGCCACTGAGACGCAGGTGTTGACAGAGGGTTACGGAGGTGCGGGCGAGTGACAGCGGGCGCGCACAGTGGGGCGAAAGCGGTAGGAAGGATATTGCCTTAGAGTAATTCTGTGGGCGAGTAAGTAAGGGTGCATCGAGAGATGACGAAATGATGGAATGTCTGCTAGGCAGTGTTATGAGAGACATGTACATCTACATGGTACTATATAAACTGTGAAAAAGAGAAATTTGCATATTTCTATGAGCTAAAGGTAAGATCCTCACCACTCAGAAACAAATCAACAATACATTTGCTAAGAGAAAGCAATTAAGAAATCCTCAATGTACTCTGGTTCTGAAATATTGGCTGTAGATTTGAAAAAAGATGTACATATTACCGACTATCATTCTTCATTTTTCTGGTAGTATTACTGAGCAGTCATTGCGATTTATTGCTGTTCAGCATCTTTCTACATAAAAAAATATTTGATTGGTGTCTTGTGTATTTTATACAACAAAAGGGCCTAATTCTCAATTGCTCTGTTCCGAAGTGATGAATTGTACATTATTTATTAGTTTCAATGATTTAATGTGGTTGTCCAAAATAATAAATTAATTAGAACATTTAAACGTTTTTACACAGATTTGTGTCTAAAGCTGCAGTGGTGCTTCGAGCATTGATTTGTTCTTAAATTGAAAATATCTTCAACATTCACCATTCTTTTATGAACTGTCAACTAAATAAGACTTTTTTTTCCACCTGGTCTAGCGATGCAAACTCTCCATCATGGTTAGGTATTCGGAAGCTGTGAGTGAAATACGACTAATATTTTTATAGATAATGGGGTATTAAGGGGAATTTGCGCAAAACAATATATCGCGGTTGTGAAGTCATAGGAACTCATATCGTGACTTAATAAGAATTGTACATGCAATGGAGAAATAGTATTGACTAATTTCGATCAAAGAGGACAAGGAGTTAAAAATCATTTGCAATATTATTTTTTTAAATTCTTTAAATGAAAGGATTTTTCTCATAAACTGGAAAAAATTTTTAGGAACAGTTTTCGGGATGAATTAGAGTGAAATGTGTGTTGCTTAATACCAATTATAAAATATTTTTAATTATTCCTTAATACCAATAACATATCAAGATATTGTCACGGTTTTTGTATCTAAACACGTAACTTCTTTCTACACTAATTTATAACAAAGGTAAACCGTATCACAACTACAAACCTCCCGATGGAAGCCGGACAGTGTCAACTAGTTCATGTATAAAACCAAACTCATTTTCAAAATTATAGCTTTTGAAAAACACAGTAGCTTTACGAATTATGTTCGTCGTTTTAGATTTTATCCACTCCTTGGCGTTTATAATACCACAATCCTTAAAAAATGAATACATCTGTTATATATAATATTATGTGTTTTAAAAAGGCTTTTCGATTCAATTCCAATTTAAATCAGTTCATATCGTATAAATATCAACATCAATCAATAAACAGTATCAAGTAAGTAAATGAGCTATTTAAAAAAAGGTAAAACACTACTGAAAAATATTGAAGAAATACTTGTACAAGAAATATTAAACAAATGTTACGATCTAATAAAATTATCTTCTTCGTTTGAGCATAAGAGAGAGAGAGCAAAAAAAACCAACGCTTTTTAAAGTTTATGAATGTTATAAAAATGTTATAAAATGTATTACCAAAGATTCATATTATCAATAAACAAAAAATATTTGTTTGCATATAAAATTGCACAATATTAAAATAAATAATGATCCAGTGTTATTGAACTCGAGATAAAATAGGGGAGTATTTTCGTATCGAGAGGAATGCAATAAAAACATACATGTCAGCAACAGAAATCAAGGTATACAAGCTTCGTGTAACTGATACCAATAGTTGTGGGTTGTCAGTATATAATGGACTAATTTGTAAGGTAAGATGGTGAAGTATAAAGTGTGATAACACTAAAAGGAAGATGAGGGGGACAGTGGTTCATATTTTATAAAAGAAAATTCGCAAGTGGAATCGGAGGGAGGTGAGAGTCGAATGTCGCGAAGACATTGGCACGATCGCTAATTTAATAATTGGAAAGCAATCTGGGCGTAAATTCTTACTTACTTGCGCTCGGGCGACAATGAAGTAGAAGAGGCAAGCGAAACGCAAACAAACAGAATAGAAAAACGCACCATCACTTTAATTTGAAGCTAATGAAGTGAATGCAACCGTTATAAACGAATGCCGAGACAGAGCTGGTGAAGAGGATCGAGGAAGGAGAGAGACAATTGAGAAAGCAGAGGGAGAGAGAAGAAGAGTTTCTCGGCTTAACGCGACGTGTTCAACCATGAATTGGAAACCTCACTGCGTGAAACAAACGTGAATCGCGTTTCACATTGAAGTTCCTCCAACACGTCCAACGCGTTTAATTATTGTCTGTCGCCTAAAAGTCGACAGCACTGTTTCGAAAGGGAGGTAACGGAGGGGCTGCGAAGGAAGAAGGGCCTCTTTGTTAGATGAAAAATGTGTAGTTTGAAACAATGCCAAGTGTTCAAAGGGAACAAGGAACTATAAGAGTTTATACAAAAATCAGCTTGTTTATTAATTATTAAGACTTTCATCTTGTAGTTTCTTTGCAAAACAATGAACATTTCAATTGAATGTGAATATTATACTTCCTTGCCGTTGACGAGACCTAGCCCCACAAAAAAAAAACTTTATACATCCAAGTTTACAATATTCAATGTTTCACAGAAACATCAACTGAAAGCTAAAGAATTGAACAATGTTTTTTTAACATTTATTTTGAACTAATGTAGGAAAACAGGTGTCAGACAGTAATTATAAAAAGCAATATATTGTGTTCGTGTTTAATAGTAAAACTGATTCGCCAATTATTACAAGGAATATCTCTTACAAAAACCACCCGTGATGGTTTTACTGCGAAGGTAATTCTTAAAATATATACCATTATAAAACATAACATTTACAACAGAGTTGCCAAAGAATAGAATAACAAATAAATATGCCATGAATAGAAATTTATTGGGAAAATATAGTTTTAATCTTGAACATTTGCACTCATCACCAGAACCCATTGAAATGATGCGTAATACTTTTTCTATTTTGATGAATTAGTATCTACTCAAAGTTCAATTACATGAACGTTTACGTTCATGACAGATATTAGAACAAAAAACTAACATACGAAAAAATCTGTACTGCCTACCCGAATTGTTGTGGTAGAATAGACTTCATATTGAATTTTTTTCGAAATATTGAATTCTGAAGCATTGAAATGTAACAGAAAATAGTATATTTTTACATAAGACACAATATTTATGGATTCAATAATAAAACGAGGTTATATAAATATCTTACGAGATAGCTCAATACACCCTCAATCGAAATAAAAAATGTCTGTATTCACTATTTCAGTACATACGTCAGAAATGAAGTTATCTCATTACTACCGAGGAAATAAATACTAAGTATGCGCTACAATTCTGACTGATTTTCCATTATTTCCACTTTTAAATACGAGAGATGGGGAACATTAAGTTAGAGCACGCAAGATAAAGCTTTGTAATAAAAGAAAGACGGTAAATAAGGTGAAGAGGTTTGTTTGACTTAGAAGTCTAAAATTACGAGACGCTGTGTTCAAATTTTACAGAATAGGTTTATCAAAAAATAATATACAAGTTCAAAACCTTCTATTTCACAAGAAAAATTATTTCTTAGGGGCGTATGCCAGTAAGGACTACTCGATGCGGGGACTCAATGTGTTTGTGATGTTTACCAACTCTTCAAAAAAAGTTCATAGAATGACTCTAAATAATTAAAATTGATAAGAAAAAAAAATTTCTAAAAGATATAATATTTACTTGTTATAAACGGTTCTATTATTCTCAAACGTTGCGACGTTTTCGAAATGAAGTTTATTCATATTTTTGAAGTTAAACCTCTGAAATGCAGTTAGAGCAATTGCACTACACTAATAAGGGATGACGAGTTCTGAAATCGCATGGAAAACTAAATGCAACTAGCATTCTGTAAGATAATATGAACGTTAACTTTTATTTAGCAAGGCTTTTTTTTTTACCTCAATAATATCGCAGACGCGGTTGAGATGTGATTTGTTAGGACTCAAGTAGTCCAGTAACATCCATTCCAAAGAAATGACTTATTTCTTTGGAATGGATGTTACTGGACTACTTGAGTAGCTTCTTTTCTTGATGTAATTTTTATATGCCAGTATCTTGGAAAGAAAAAGATGAAAAATGAAAAAAA
Source organism: Laupala kohalensis (assembly GCA_002313205.1). Classification (NCBI taxonomy): domain Eukaryota; kingdom Metazoa; phylum Arthropoda; class Insecta; order Orthoptera; family Trigonidiidae; genus Laupala; species Laupala kohalensis. The sequence goes on along the minus strand of NNCF01126410.1, from coordinate 894,665 downwards.
TAAAAGAAATTCCCAAAACAGTTTAATGCTCTAAAATACGAGACTCCATTTGTATGATTCGCTCCGTCCAGTTACACAAAAAGGAAAGAACATCTTCCGGGACATTGGTGTATATGTGTGATGCTTTGAGTATGGTTCATAACACAATTTGTCATTTCGAAAGACTTCGTGTGTCGAAAGCAATTCGCGTGGAGGGCGATTCGCGAGTGAAAAACGATTCCAAGCGTTGCGTCAGACACATGAGTCTGTCCGCTTGGGTATGCACTACAGTGCGGGTGTCGGGCAGCGAGCGAGCGAGCGACGGCGCTGTGCGGTGGTCGACCGGACAGCGGCAGCGCTTCGGAATCCAATCTGGAAGGCAGAGTCGGAGGAGCGCTAGGAATCCCAGTAATTAGCCCGCGATAAAAACTAATCTCCACGAGGGGGAAGCAGTCGCTGCAGCAACGAAGAAGAAGAAGAAGCGGCGGACGACGAAGCGCAAGGAAACGATGCTGACACGCGAGGCGAGATGAAATCTGCTCAAGATATAGAAGAATCTCTCAGTCTCTGGAGACCACGGCGTGACGCTGCTCAGCATTGATAAACGCTCTCGGGAAATGATACGTGTAATTAATTATAAAATGATATTCACGAAACACGCACTACTTATATACAAACGGAATATACATCGAAGAAATTGCAATTGGTTGGTGCATCATTTCAGTAAGAGATAACACGCTGCAAATAGTTTTTACGTATATTTGGTTATTTTAACAATAATGATAGTTGGTCCGACAAAACAGTCAGTATTTCAAACCCCGAAGGATTTAAACTCTTTTCAATGACCGTAAGAAGAGTTTAAGCTCCCAATAATTCAATCATCTACCATCCTTTAATCTCACATTGACGACACACACAAAAAGTATTCGTAAAATTGCAAATCCTAATCCATAATATCACTTACGACTCGATCGTGTAAGATGGAAACGGGTAGAAGGAAAGACACAATAGCTATGTGAAAATTAACAATGAGCATTTCGCGACTTATAATATTAATTTTCTGAAATTACACTGTACAGATAAGTATATATGCACAGTTCCATAATTACTCTTTTATTAAGAAAGGAAAATAATTCACAATGACAAGCAAGAGGAGCGTGATAATACATCGTAATTCAAATACGCAAAACTAAAACGAATTATCCACTTTCAGAAATAATTTTTTTACTGTTTTTACCTAAATTCTGTAATGTGTAAGTTACAAACGCGTGCGCAATAACTACTATGCCTTTTATACTTTTCCTGTTCGTTATAAAAAAATAGAAGCCAATAGGTTCACAAACTTATACCCTTTCTCACAAGTTTCTTGTGCCCAGGCCTAGACGCTTCAAGCTACGTGTCGCGACGTTTAGGGCCTGTAAATCCGCACCACAGACACTAAACGCAGAGGTCGTAATACCACTAACAAGGCGTAATTCTAACGTGCGCATATCCATCAGAGAAGACAAGTTATTTGCCACCGATAGTCCTCTCGTTGTAAGGAGCAACAAATTACTTCCTTGATTAGGCTGCAAGAGTTAACAATATTAACGAAAAATTTGTGGTTGGTATATCCTCAGCGCATTAATTAATTTTCTACATGATAATTATATGGCCAAATTAAATAAACAAACAAAATTACTTCTGCTTCTAATTAAAATACATCATAACTATTCTTTAATGCCTTATTGCTTATTCTCTTAAGAATTCATGTCGCTGGCTATGGGAACTTCCAGTAGAATGAAATTGTATTAACGTATTATTTATCTTGAAAAAAAAATATAGTCAATACATAGCCACAATTTCACAGTATTATGGCGATACAATTGCTGTGCCAAACCACAGCAACTTAAGCCCCTATGGTTAGGAGATGGGCGCAATATCTTACCACCCTACTTAAAATATGGCCTCATAAAATTCAGCCTAATGAAAACTATTTCTATTTTTCATTATCAAATTCCTCATATTCGTAGAAAAATAATAAGAAAACATTCAGAGCTAGTTTGGCGTAATATAATGAGTTATCTTGTGCCTCAGACTAAATCATTTCTATTTATTATATTTACGGTGGTACAGCCACTCTTGTTGGTCTAGTACATTATTCATCAAATACAATATAATTTTAGAGTACAATATTACCGAATTTCGGAGGATTATGGATGTTGAATAAAACGGTTTCTTCTCTAGAAATATATTACAGGTGATGGCTCATAATGCTCAGACTTTTTCCCGTAGTAAAAATAGTCAATAATTAACGCAAAGTTTATTATTGACTAATTATACATATAACAGGTATTTTATTATTTCTAATTAATTAATAAACTTACCTAAGATTCTAAATGTATCAAAATATTATAAATATCACGCACGCCAATGAGATACCTGTCTGGCACTAAAGTACCATACCATTGCTTAATCTGTTAAATTTGTCACACACAACATTACGTGTTATTTGCGGATTTAACAATTTGTTACTTCGAATGTATTCTTTAATTTAATTTAAAACTAATTTTTATTGATTCATTAATTTATTTTTGTTGGACCCAATCCACAGGTAGTGATAAACAGTCGATGTTCAGAAGAAGTAAATAATAGTCAATCATAATCCTCTCCCGAAAGCAATGAAAGCATTTAATAAAATGAAAAGAAAAATATAATTATGCAGAACCCCAAACAGAAATAAACTCTTTTACCGCTCATGGTTTTTCCACAAATTTTTAACGCTTATCTTGATTTCAAAAATGGATGTTAACATTGAAATATTGTAGAAATGTTTGAAGTATAGTATATTCATAATATCCTAAATCACAACAATTCGTTATAAATTCAAATAAAGATAACAAAACATATTAATAGGTGTACATAATATACAATATTGTATATGTATTAATAAATATGCGTTCTTCGTGCATTGTAGTAAAATACTAAATCCCACAAGGGGATCTATCGTATCCTGCGTGACACCTTGCCTCAAGCGCGCGCCTTCTAGCGATCTTGCGTAGACTTGCGATCGTCGGCGTCGATGTGCCATCCGCTGCAATAAAAGGTCTCCCTACTACACGGACGAACGAGTGGGCAGGCGGGCTGGCGCGCGGGAGCGGCGCCGCCGCCGGCGCTTAAACTAGATCATTGCCCCCTGGGAGTGCTTCCAACTGCAGACGGAAGAGAAAAAAAAAGAGGATCGCTATCAAAACGGCGCGACGAGTGGCATCAAAGCGGTTGATGCTACGCTCCGATCTGCCCGCGCTCCCGTGACGGCGAAGGCGGTGTCTCTCGGAATCACGATGGCTTAGTTGATATAAGGTGCAATGAAGTGAGGCTGGTAGACGATTCCTCGGGGATATTCCGATTCTTTCCGACTGATTCAGTGGGGAAAATTCGACTTATAAACATTGTGATGTAATGTCTAAGTGAACAAATGTTTTGAGTAATAAAGGTTACGTTCAAAATAATTATTTTCTTCGTTCATAGAACTCACACATTAATAACGCATTTATTTTGCACTACTCACAAATCGATATATTTAACAAAATAAAAGGAACATCTTTGTTTTCAATACACGTCAATATTATTTTCAAGGTCAAAGACTATTAAAAACTAAAGGTAGGATTTTTGAACAAAAATGAAAATCAAAAGACTGGAATTGAACGAGGCGGAATAGATCATTCCCATCGTTTGAATTTCCGTCGTCCAGCGACTCACTTCTGTAGATATCTCATCCTGAACTCTTTCCTTTAGCCCAATCGGAGACAAAGTCTTCGCCACCTTCAGCGGTGGAGTCGCGGCACCTCACGGCTCAGAGCGCGGCGTTGCGGCGACGGAGACTCCGAAAAAGGGTGAAAGGCGCTTTACGGTTGGAGAACGGGCCGCCACTTAACGCAGGGGCGGATTCCTTCATTACGCGTCCCGGACTTCAGATGTCGCCGATTGCAGAGCTCGCTCAAGGAACCCATGACGTCGCGAGGGGGTGTCAAGGGTTCGGAGGGGTGCTACGTTGGTGGTTGGAAGCGCGTTACGGGCAGGGGGACTCCCTCGGAATTAACGGGGCACTAGGTATTGATTTCTGGCTCTCATTAATGCTTCCCACCCTTAAACCCCATCCCTTTTCTCATTCTCTTTCTTACTCCCTCGCCTAGTCCGTGTCTTACGCCGTTTCAAACCTTTTCCCAGTGCTTCGCATTTATCCCTTTCTTGCTGCACGCGCCATTCTCCGTCGAGACAACCCTTCCGCATTCTCATGAGCGCGAATCGGAGGAGGAGGAGGAGGAAACGAAGCTTGAGCTCATCCTTCAATCTCGAGCGTCCTGTGCTCCGATTTTAAGTAGGCGTATACGACGGCGTGGGCGGCTGCGAAGCCTGTCGCGACGAGTTTGTGGGGAAGCGATTTCCGGCGGAGCTTCGTCCCCGGCAGAGAGAGCGATGCGCCGCTGCGCTGCGACGCCGCTTCCGTGCAGCCCTTCGGGGCGACCAAGCATAAATAACTTAGCATTTATTATAATCTGCTGATTGCCACGTAGGAGAGAAGGGTGACAAACAGAAAAGAAACACCTCTGTCACATAGCATGAAGAGTAACTGCACCAATATACACAACGATAACGAGTCTGAATCTTTTTAAATCTCCATTTTATCTTATTTATTAAGTTCTGTGTATTGTTTAATTCCCTTCTTTAATACCACTCTTTAACAAACAAGCATGAAGATGAATCATAACTCTGTAAATCAAATCACTTAGGAGTCAGTAATCTCGCACTAAATACCACTGCAAACAATTACAATTCATAATCAACCGAATTATTTTCCAATAAGTGAATTCGAGATAATTAAGGTAAGAAATGAAGTAGCCAGTCTCAGAATCTAAATAAAAGCAACATTTATTATCAGAGGAAAATATAACTTATGAAATGTTTTCTGATGTTTCGCGAGATAAATAATTAACCTAATGTAATCTTTTCCTCACAACATACTTAAATATTGCAACGGATGCTAAAAGACGAAAAAAGAAACAACAACAATAATATCAAGTTTAAATTACATGATCCATTACATTCTTCACGATACTACTGATGTGATATTTTTCATTGTATTAGACATTCTTTGTGTATATAACATACAATATGATTATAAATTAAATAAAATTTAAAAAAATGGTTTTTTTCTTCTCACGCGTAGACGATAAAGTCAATTATATCAGAATATTTTTGTATATATGAAGTCATCCATTCTGATTTCATAAAACAAAAATGATAATTCAATTCACCCTATATATATATAATATTATATTAAACACTTCAAGTGCAATAAATCAATGTTCTTCGCTGTTTACAGAGACGACGCATACCTACTTTTCTCACAATGGAACGATGTCAAGTCATTATGTTTCGGAAAACTAAACAACGCCAATCAATGAAAATTGATCTTATGATTCTGGATTTTCTTTCATGATTTTTGGGATAGAATAAAACCACCATCACTACTGTTATATTGGATGCAATCAAAATGCGATTGTATCCAAAGTTCTTCAGCGATATCAATATCCAACAGCGAAGATCCTTTCTCGGGATTCCCCGTTACAAAATTATGATATGGAAAGAGGTAAAATACTGGAGAATCACATGCGATCTGTTTATGTATTACTAGCAATCAAACTTAGATCATTGAGAAGTATAATTATTTCTTTATTCTTATACCTGTTGTTAGATGCTATGAATTATAATTTAAAAAATCGATTAAATCTATATGAATCAATTAATAGTTTCAATCATATTTAGGAATTCGCTCTAATCGTTGGATGTACGTACACTACGAGTGTGGAAAAGTATGGAGGCCGAGCGCAATTATTTCGCGATTCACGCGTCATAGGTCGGAAAATGTTACATATATTTTTGATATGTCCAGTGACATAAATGTAGATAAAAAAGTATGATGTAAAAAGTACTATGGAAAATTTCCCTCACGGTTAACTTCAGTCCTGCCACATTTATTTCAAAATCAGTCAATCCGAAAAACAAAACTAGTCTTTAAAAAAAAAAAAATAATAAGAAGCAATTTCTCCATAAGATGCAATGTATTGTATCAAAAATAGTTATTCCAATTATTTAATTTAAATTACCGGTGAAATAAAAAATACTAGTAATTATTTATATTTATGCCAATTTCAAATGCCAATTTTTATGACTTTATTCCATGTATGCTTATACTCCTCCAGGTGAGATCGAGGTGCCGGGACGTAAATCAGAGGAGCTAATAGCAAAAATCCTTCCATAGACCTCCAAACTTTCTAGATGATTGATCCGTTAACGCAATTTGTAGATACAGGAAGCAAAAATACTTCACTATTGCCAATTTATTCTAATCAATTTAAGTAAAATCAGGAATGNCAGGAAGCAAAAATACTTCACTATTGCCAATTTATTCTAATCAATTTAAGTAAAATCAGGAATACATTGAATATTGAATTTGATTGAACGCAAATAACCGATATACTGAACACATCCCAATGCAATTACCTCGAAATATGATAAGAGCCTCAGTTTGCCGTTAATGCGCTCCAAAAATGACACTTTTTCGAAAAAACAAAAAATATATTGAACTGATCACTTGATCGATACCCCATAAAAGATAAGATACGTATAACACTATCAGTTTGCTACCAGTGAGTATAATTGGAATGAAACATATTTAGGGAAATAAAATATTACAAAACGCATAACATTTTATGATGTTCGTGGGTTGTTGGTTCTTCCAAATAATAAGCTTTTAGGCGACTATTATCCTTATCGTATAGATAGTACAAAGTTCCCTCATCAAATAGTGAAACAACTATTTCGAGATACATCTCCAAGGAGGAACATCTTGGAATGAAGTGCGTTTTTTAATGGGGACATTACTCGTCAAAAGCTTTGAATTAAGGTCAAAGTACGTGTTATGATAAAAAAATGATATAAGGCCATGTTCTATGAATGTGAGAAAATCCACTGTATTAATCACTTTTATTATACAAAACCATCTGCTCGTACAAAATTTGCGTGAGTTAGGGAGAACGGTTGAAGAGAACTCCCACATTCCGAGGCAATGTTAGAGGAGGAGGAAACAAGCGTGTAGTTCTGTGTATGACTTCGTTAGTAAATACACTTGTCATTGGAATCTCAGCACTAGAACATTGGCGAGTAACTCATGTTTTACAGTGTGGCTCTGTCTTAGGACGCCTCCTCCGTGTCGTGGCGAGGGTGGAGGCAGCGACGGGGACCTCCCCTAGTGCGAGGCATCGCCGCCGCGGATGTGCGCTAGGGCGCCTGCATCCCCGGAGGGACGCAGACGCTAGGGGCGGCCGCACCCTCTACGGATGAGGGCGACGGGCACTTTCAAGGAACCCGGTCACCGCCAACGTCCTTACGGTATTCAACCCCTCTCCATTCACTATCTTAGGACTGATCTCTGAAGAAGATCTCTGTTTATCTTCACTACGTCTAGGAATCGTTCACGTTCTTTCTCCTCATTTCCACGTCAACCATGTTCATCCGGATCTTGGACATACTTTTGTGATGGAGAAGAAAAATCTCCCGATAATGTAATTGGATTTCAAATATTTTAGAATCTGAATTTTATGATGTAATACCAAATTACGTCCTTAACAAGTTCCTTACAACGAAGAAAAGAAGATAAATTTATTACAAAAATATCAATTTCACCCTAAAGACATTTAACTAATCCATTACACAGACAATTCTATCTAAATTGTATTGAAATTATATTTTTGAAATTTGAATTTCCCCTCTACTCTATTCCCTCCTAACAGTGAATCAAACAATACATTTTTCCTCAAGTAATTCTATTTATGTTTCCAGAACTAAATTCATTATCGCTTTGAGACAATACTAAAAGTTTTAATTTACTTATTTCAAACATAAAATTTTATTTGTATATTGCAACAAATTATAATATTTCGGGAGCAAACTAAGTAAATTAAAAAATAAAATAATTTATTAATACTTAAGACAAAAGTTAACTCTTATGTATTCTAATTTTAATTTGTAATAATTCAATGTTTTCGAAGTTTCGTATAGTTTTAGATATATTCTTGAATCTATCAAGATTGAACTTCTCGAAAATAAGTAGGAAAATAATTAGGAACACATTTGAACTGAACTGCAGATTCTTTATATCGTATTCATTTGGTAATCAATTTTTGTCAATTTTATGGGCAATTGCGTCTATTAATACAGTGATGTTTTAATAAAATTTACATTTATGGTGCATCTTTTCCCAATTTAACACATTTGTGTTGACAGAATTGTATCCACTAGTTTCAAATGAAACGACTCTGAAATATCAATTTTGGTTGATTTGTTGTTATATATATTTCTCATATTACGAAAATAATGGCTCTCTTATTCTATTTCCGCTTTCACACGATTTATTTAACGAATATCACGTTGAATAACTTTGTTTAGATTAACTCAAATTATATTATTTACGTCCATTACTTAAATATATTATTGTTAAATGTATCATACGACTTTTAGGTGGACCTAAAACATAACCTATTGATGGACTATACCTAAAGATCATATGATGTATTTAACGATAACAGATTTGTTTAGAAGAATATGCAAATATTATAATAAAATGCACGCGTAACTCACCAATTAAAATGAATAACTTCTTTTTTCTATGTGTTAAGAACTAAAATCTTCACATACTCCTTATTTCAAAATTTTCCGTCCCTTTCGGAATACTTTCCAAAAAGTATCTGTAGTGATATGACGAAATTTTAATCGAATTACTTAAATAATGAAACCAACGTGCAATCAATCCCAAAAACGATTTTAGCTCTCTAAAAGGAAAAAATGGACCAAAAATTAAACACTACGACAAAATTAATTAAATATCAAACAAAAGACAAGGAAACTTTTTACTATTGGTGTGTTAGAATTGGATAGGTAAATGATATAGTGTTTCTGATACAAAATATATTTATTATTAAATTCCTGTTGTCGGTTTTTGTATTAAAACATATGCTATTGTATTAGTGTAGCCGACGATTTGATGATGTAGAAATAATGTAGCATATTTGCGCCTGGTGCATGATTTTCAGGCGTTCTTATTTGATATCCGAATGCAAACGGTGTGAATTCAAACCAACGTACAAACACACCGTCAGACAAACGAAATAATTGGATTTACACAATTTCATTGTTCTATTATTGTACTGTTGGAAATATTTACTCTTTTGCGGCCTATGCGCGTTTTACGTATTACAAGAGCAAAATGCAAAGAGTTGACGCATTAAAATATATAAAGAAAATATTTAATTTTGAAACTTTCTTTCTCAAAACGACAACAACGTTCTAACATAATAATTAACAAGTTTTTATAACTAAAATAACAATTTCTTTGTACCATAGTTAATAATTGTTCAATTCTTTTCTCGTTAAAGGATTCGGTGAAATCTTCATTGATAGCGTTATATGCACATAAAATTTCATTAAATAGCGTTATATGCACTTAAAATTAAGAGGAAGTATGGTTATCTAAACATAGTACGCGAATTAATACAAGAAAAACGGTTATAGTAAATTTCTGACACGACAAATACATAATTCATTTGCTATTCAGACAATGATAAATTTATAGGTAAGATAAATCACGTGCAGTTCTACATGGAAATAAAGAATATTATGACATGGCTAGTATACAGTGTTTCAAGGGTATGAAAGAATGTTAGAAATAATCATTTTAATAATGCACTTTCTTATAATAAATACATTTTTAAATTGTGCTGAGGTAATTTTAAAATACGTTTCAGGAAAAAATGTTATTTCAAGATTTACGATCACACAAAATTCTACGTCCAATAAACAGAATTTTAAAAAATTAATTCATAAGCGTACTACAAATATACCTTAGGCCTTTGATTGAAAAACTATATATTCAGCTAATAATAAGATATTTGAATTTATATTTATTCGCTTATATGTCTAAAATATAAATGTCTAGATATAAATCTATCTAAAATATAGATTTCTAAAATATAAATGTCTAGAGAATTCCACGAGAAATATTTCACTATAAAATCTATATCAGTTTTTCATATTTCACGGAATATCTTAGAATTATTTCAGCAATAAAATTTTGGATAAATTAAAAACTAATATACTCTAAAAATTAAGAATTGTCAAGCGATATGCCAAGTTGATCCAAAGACAATTTCGATTAATGCGCCTTTTCCACTGTAAATATAAAAACAAGAGTTTTTCATGAAACATTAATGATTTGCCCCTTATGAAAGAAACCCTTCTCGTTGGATAAAAAGCTTACAAACGTTTTTGATAATAGAAGTACAAAACATTGGTTACCCACACTGAAGATATATGTTTCCAATCTGTATTGGTTATCTTCAAGACACAATAAAAAGGTAAAAAATGTCAAAATACTATAGTAAAACGCTTTGGGAAAGTAAATTGCTTTGCATCGTGTAGAGTCATAAATCCTCAAAAGAAAAAAAAGATTTACTACACAAATACACCAAAATTTCGAAACTACAAACATATCAACATTAAGCACTTTCAAAAAAAATTAATAACACCATCACTTAAGAACACAGAAGACACTCACATAAAAATTCGTTCATCACATACACAGAAAAGAATCCAATGACATTAACGAGTAAAACACGGAAACAGAATAATGGACGCAATCTTACGTTTGTGGTAAAAGAGTGTTAGACACTAAAAAAATTGTATATCTAGGAAAATACATGTAAGTGATTAGGCAAATAGCGACTGGACTATACACGGTGAAGTGTCGACTCCACATGAGGACCCGAACGAGGCTTTCGCGGCTGCGAGATGGTGGAGCCGACGGAGGCACGAGACTAACCACTGACTAGTTACCGGGAGCGGATCCGCCAAGTTGAAAAACTTTAGTTTTGATATAAAGTAAAGTCGTATAAAAGAAGAGAAGAGGGGGAGGTAAGAGAGGAGAATGCGCGACTCAGAGGGAGCAAAGGAGGGAGAAAGCAGGCGAAAAGGGAAGGAGAGTTTTAAAAAGTTTCTGAAAACTGTCATAAACTTAAGTGTGTAAAGTTAAGTTCCTTCCATATTGACTTCAAGGGAAACTAAGTTTCTCGAAAAGTGAAGAAAGGGGTTGTGCCCCGAAAGGCATCCCAGTAAGAAATTTCCAAAAATATGAAACCACGTCAAAACACCAAGTCTGAGGAGAAGAACAAGAAGTACAAAGTACCCCGCGAGCGAAGAACAACTCTCCACCCACTCCCACTCGTGTGTAGGAAAGGGAACGAAGGAGTTCGTCTCCCGACTTTGGTTCGGACAAGTTAAGTTTCCCGAAAGAGGGGGGCGTTTTGTGGAGGAAAGTTGAAGCGGTCGCTTCCCACCCCTTTGGCGCTCTCTCTCACTCTTAACAAACTAAAATTTACAGAAAGTTGAGAGCAAATTTTTAAACGATCTGCATAAGTTGGCGCGCAGTTCTGGACCTCGTTGGTGCTCACGACGCGGAGAAGTCTTCGACGGTGACGCATGGTGCGAGCGGACGAAGCGGTTCTTACCTGGCGCCTGAGAGCCGCGGAGGCGCTGAGGAACTGAAACTGAGCGACGGCGTGGAGCCCTGCTGGGCGAAGGGCGCGTGGCACACCGACCAAGGACCTGCGTGGCCGGAGTCGCTCCGCAGGGACACGGGATCGCAGTGTTGCTGCTGCTGGCGCTGCTGCTGCAGTTGATGGTGGTGGTCGCCGCTGCGGCCGGCGCGAGAGTCGCCGGCGCGGGCGGCACAGCGGCGGCAGTAGGCGGCGCCGGTGGCGGAGGAGGAGGCGGCGGTGGCGGCGGAGGGCGCCGTCGCCGCCGCGCCGGCCAACGCCGCGGCGCCGCGCGCCCCGCCCGAAGGTGTCCGGAGATGCCCGAACAGGCGTGCGCTTGGCTCCAAGCACTCGGCCCGCGAGAGCCGCCGCCGACGTCGCTGACGCCCCCGACGCCCTCTCAGGAAGGCCTCTGATGCTCTTGGAACGGCGCGGCGTCGATGTCAAGCTTCTAGACGGCGAGCGAAGGACCGCGGTTCAAGGCCCGGAACTTGTTGGCTTACCAGATTTCGTTGTCAGTGATGTCACGTGGGTGTCTGGAGATGCAAATCCCTGTTTTTTGTCCTTAGTTCTTAAATTCTAATGGAGCGCTTCGTGGTACCACATCTCTTCTGCAGACTTGTGAGTTCCTATTGCCAGGGGCAGACGCCGAAGCTACCGCTTCAGCCGCTGTTGCTGGTTATACTGCCGCCGCCACCGCGGTGAGACCGCCCCGCGCCAACTCTGTGCAGAGTTTGAAGCACGAGAGGGAGTGAGACGGGAAGGGGGGGAGGACCGGGCGCCCCGCGCGGGTGAGTGAGCGAGTGAGCGCGTGGCCGCGCGAGAGAGATGGGGAAAACTCTGTCGTTCTGCCTCTGCCCGCCCCGCGCGACTCCGCCCCCGCTTGCTTCCGCCGACGCCCCGGGCACGAGGGCCGAGGGAGCGCGCGGTAGGGAAGTAGGGTCGCGGCCAAGGGGAAGAGGGTGGAGGAGGAGGGTTACTGCGCACGAAGCGAGCACCGCCGGCCTCCGCCTCTATATCCCTTCAAAGAGCGACGAGGATGGAGCTAGTAGGTCCTACTACGACTAGGGTACCTCGCAAAGCTATTGATTCTTACAGCGGCGCAGAGGCGAGTAGCGAGGTCGACGGCAAGGTTGGGCGATGGGGGCGGAGTACCAAGGGTAAGAAGAGCGGAGGGTTGACGGCCGGCGACGGAAGGACGTTTGGGAGGGGTTGGGTGGGGGCCGGCGTGCTCGGACAGCCTTAGACGACGAACCCTCATCGCAACATCTCGTGATTGGGGATTAGGAAATGCTTAAAATAGCGGTGGTCATCGGTGGTCAGGGGTTCCAAATATGAATAACGCTCATTAGGAAGGCTACGGCGCCGAAATTAAAATCCCGCGTCACCGCCGCTGATGAGGGTCTCGCGCGTGTTGCGCTGATGAAGGAAGGTATGGGCGTCACCACGAAGCGACGCTGGGCTCAAGGGAACTGCTCCCTCGCCAGCGCTCCCACGACAAAGAAAAGATAAGATTTCTTTCCTTCCCATGCTACATTCCTTGCATTCTGATCGGTTCAGAACGAAAAACTTTAAATCGTCCAATTACTACTCTATTTATTCCACTTCACATTCACAAGTTTTGAATTGGTCTTTTTTGATGGATTCTTTTGGTACCACTTGATAATTCCCATATTTCAGCATGCGACATATCATAAATATAAATTTAACGAGTAAGACTGTATAAATAAGTAGATTGATATTTTGTGTCATGAGTTCAGAGATGAAATCTGGAACTTTCAACAAGAGTGAATATGTTTCCAAATCTAATGAAAGGAATCATAATAAATCATTGTTTCTCATTAAGAATGCATTGAATTTAGATTATCTTGATTATATTTGGAATCGACAAAGTCTCGAATGTTGTCAGGAGATCTCACCGCGTAACGTATATGATAATGATACGATTATAAGATATATTCTAATATGTTTCATTGAATGTTACATAAATTCAGTTTAAAAGAAATATTAATGCATTCATGACTGAATTTCCTTATAATAATAACAATATTATCTTGATCGTTGCATTGGAAAAGAATTTTCTCATAACGCTGAATGGAGTCATGAGTCAATTGGATGGCTTCGGTATTTCCTTACTAAATTTCTAGTAGGGTCATTACCAACTTGATTTATATTCAATGTATAATATTGCAGAGAAAACTCAGGGAAGTTATACTGAATACTTAATTGTTTTGTAGAATTCTCGACACAATTTTAAGAAGTTAAAAAAAATAATTTAAAACAATGGTACAATATATTTTGAACTTGAATGCACTACATTAAAAGTAAAAATTCAAATCATTATTCCCGAATAGCTGCAGCGGCAAGATTATTTAATACATTTGAGACTTCACCAGACATTTTCTTTGAAATCTTCGTTTTAATCCAATGTTAAAAAATAGTTTTAGTTATATGAATGAGTGTGAATTAATGGAAATTCTGATCACTATCTCTTATTCTTATCGATAATTTTCAAACGATAGAAGGCGCTATGTTTAAAATTGAAATAAAAGTTAATAAAAGTGAGATTGATTGCTGAGGTCTGGCTGCAGCGTCCTGGTTTCCTTCGCACTACCAAGAAGAAGCTAGCTTGAGTTCGATAAAGTCCCCCCTCCCCTCGGTCGAACTGGGTGAGGTTTTCAACGAAGGGATTTTCTCATCTTTTATACAGACGAATATCGTTCAATATATCGCATTACCCGGCAACCTAACATCTCTCCTTGTCAAATCCTTCACTCAAATACTGTGGTTCGGTGGAAAAGCAAGCTTGATGGCCTGAACCTTGGCACATGACTAAATATTCCTGTGTAATGAAATACACTCCTCGTTCAATTTTGCAAAGTCTTGTTAATTTATATGTTCATTTTATTTACATGTTCATTAATATAAGAATTACAGTAAATTCTGACGAACATTTCTGTAGCGTCATCACAGCTTTCTTAGGTTTGAAAGGATAGGTTCTATCTTTCACTTAGACTGACAAGTAGTGAAGTCAAATAGTATTTCTTTTGTCTAAATTGGATACTTCAGGTACAATTCTATACGTTCCCTTGCTAACCAATACGTCTTTTGCAAGAGATAGTCACCAACATCATGTAATTAAGTAGAAGTGTTGTAATAACATGATCACTATAGATAAATTTTAAAAAAAAGAAATACAACAAAGTCAAATTCCAAATATATTCTTTATTTGTAATGAATTATGTCTCCTCAATGAAATGAAAGAACGTTACTGAGGATCTATAACAAATATTGTTCTGGATTTCTATTTAACTCAGCACAATACATACATACTTTGGAAAAAAATACTCTAATATACCTCCATGCTCCCAGACATCTATGTGTTGTAAAAATAAGACACAGTATTTAAAAAATCGGGACTTTGCTTCAATTCCTAATTCTTTATCAAAATTTCTTTATTTGACATATCAGATGACTAAAACTATACAATTCTTATATTACAATTTTAAAATGATTCAACAGAAAGATATCCGAATTACATTTTTTCTGTAATACAGCACATATATCGATTGGGGAAAATAACTCTTTCGACAACAATCTGTCTCCAACTTTGTCCAACGACCATTAAGGTGTCGTCTGCAATGCTACTCTAGCGCTCATTGTGGAATAAACGCCCACCAACGACCCATCAATTTGTAGCTCTACTTCCAGCACTAGGTTACTATAGCTAATGTTCGATCGATATCCCAGCCATTTTTTCCTGAACTTTCCTGCGGATTGTTCCGCCTTCGGCAGGTGCTTGACAGGTGGAGTGAGCGCGAATCACCAACGATGCATTTCTCCACCAGCGACCGACCCTACGAACGCGAAGGGTGATCGCGGACCCCTATGGCTCCGCGGCGAAGAAGGGTGCCGAAGGCAGGGGCGCGTGTGGCCCCCCGATGCATTGATTCCGACAGGTTAGCTCGCATACGCCGCCTGCCCGCCGCGCCTGCACAGAGTAGCAAGCGCATGGATGTATATGCGCGTAAGGGGAGCGGAGTGCAGAGGTAGTTTTCGAGGCAATTTCACTCCGAATATACAACGATGCGCTACAGGAAACGTCGAAGGTACGATCGTCTCCTTTAGAGGAGGAAGTGCATGGGTGCCGTATTGTGACGTAGTCAAATTTCCTTCTTTGATGCGATGCAGACGCAACTGCTGGAACGGAGCGGATGAAAAGGGCTTCTTCTTTCTTATGAGTTGAACACACAAATACAGGAAAAATACATTCATTTTCTTATAAAGAGACTTGAAATTTGTGACTCACGTGTGAAATTTAAGTTCTTCAGTGAACTAGAAAATTGAATTGAATTATATCATATTATACGTGTGATGAAAATGCCTTACATTACCCATAGTTGCTTATTCACATATTATGAAAGAGGTTTTACTTTTTTCAAATATTTATTTTTTTGTAAAATTGTGTTGTTTTAAATTTCTTTCTTTCACTTATTTTTTGAACGAAGTCCGACAAATTGTGTGGCTTTTTCTCCTACTTTGGGTGTTTATTTGTAGGAATTGGATGACTTATTTGATGACGATTCGAAGAGACATGATCAAAAGTGTTTGGGTGTAGTGAAATAAATAATAGAAGCAAATTCCCCACTTGTTCGGTCAGTCATTTCGCAGTCTTCTGCTTCAAATGAGACAAGGACGGAAGATACTTTAACGACGCTGATAATCTGCCAACTTACCAAATCCGATAATCTTTTGGATGTTTTTTTCCACAGAATTCATAATCTCCATCTCAACATAACACTGAATTAATAATGTATAGCACATACACAGATTATTTTGGTCTTCTGTAATTGTAGGTTAGAATAGTAAACTCACTAAGTAGATATTCTTCATCACGATCTTCTTTATAATCATAAAACAAAAATAATTTTCATAATTCCGCGATATTTATGATAACAGATAATTTAAATCCAAGATTAAATTCGAATCTACTACAGAAAACTAGTGATTTTTTTCACACATTCATAACTTTTCTACGTGAGTGAGATTTGTGTGAAATGTCAAAATACATGAAATATTATTGATGCTAATATACAAAATTTATTTCAACACAAAGCTGCCTTTTTAACATCAAAAGAAAACATTGCAATTGGTACCATCATGAATAAAATCAGTAGAATCCTCAAAAACGTGAATCATCTTTCTTTACTTTCGTTCAGAATTGGGATGCACGGAGCAATGAGTGTGGAACTCTAAAGATCAAAGGGCGGATACTAAGCATCAACTTCATCATTAGTGTCGGAAATAATGGCAGTTACATAACCTCTTAATTTAATGGAACCCAATTTCAGATTTCATATACTCCTTGTCATTCCATTTGTGCATGTCATCTGGACGCCATGGGAGAAAAAAAGTTGAACGTGGAATCACCTCAATATGAGACCTGTTATGTAAGATACGTGTCTAAATTCACCTAGAGAGCTACAGAAACCTATATCCAGCAAAAACGTTTGGCTAAATATAATCGGACACTTCTGCAAAGACCTTTCAATATTGGATACGACGACCTCTCGTATCCGAAGAGAGCGTAGAGTCACCGTTGTCTGTTCCTACAGAGCAGGTAAAACAAAAAAGGGGAGTACGCAGCGTCTAACCGGAACGTCGCTTCCCGTAAAGCCGAAGAGTAAGCTCTTCTCAGGAGCGGGTAGCACTATCTAGGGTGCTCTATCGCGGCGGTGCACACGTGTATGCACACGTGGCGGGGAGCGTTGCACGACGATAAGAGCGTCCGACACCTGCTCCCGCCAACGTCGCTGCCACCGCCTCATTTTTCACTGCGCCCTCGCCCTAGCAGCAAAGGCAGCGCCTCTCGCGGACCAGGAGGGCTACTTCAGGCGCGTCTCGTTCTCTGGGGTGATGTAAAGAATGAGTATATGCGCGAGTTATCTAGGATTAATATTACACGACCACATCAATTACAATAGAAAATACTACTTAAAAATACATCATGTAATATAAATATCTTAAGTATGTATCTTACTAGTCTCGGAACGGATAATAAGATATATTATCTTTTAACTTAATGAAATTGAGAAACCTAAATCATTCCTTAAAAGAAAAAAATATTTATTGTTTATGAAACACAAAGATATCGAAAATCTTCTTAAAATCCATCAACTGGATTTGCTTCTGCATTATTAAGAAATGATTATTTGATATTTAGTGGTTCACTTTTTTCCTCTTTAATTCCACGCGAGGTTCAAAAACATTATTTCTCGTATGATGAACATTATTTCTCTTCGAGTTTCATGAACTCTCTAGTCACTCACTTGTCGAACAAAAATGAGTTCTGCCACGAAAAAATAAGAGTATACACAAAACCCTACTGTCGATGAGATACACCGAAAATTTTAAAAAAGATTGAAAATAATATTTAACAGTTTTTGTCTTTTTAATTTAAAGCAGGGAAATGAAAGAAAAAAATATTGCTAATAACTAGAATAGTACACATCTCATAATGTTTATTTTCTTGTTATTCTATTTTAGACGCTTTACCAATTTATGTGGACGATTTATTCTTCGGTATAATAATATTACATTAGTTTTGCCCTATGATATTGTGTCAATATAGTGATATTTAAACAATATAACACTTCATATAATAAAAATATAATATTATATTTAGAAAATAATATAGAATTTAATATTATGATTATATAATGGAAAATAATTTAATAAATCTTTTAAAATAAATATTCATTCATATGGATGTTAAATATCTTTATTGTCCTCTCTCGGCAATTGAAATGACTGGTCGTTTCATTTATTGACGACTTAAAATAAAACGGAGA
The DNA here is from genome assembly GCA_002313205.1 of Laupala kohalensis. NCBI lineage: Eukaryota > Metazoa > Arthropoda > Insecta > Orthoptera > Trigonidiidae > Laupala > Laupala kohalensis. The sequence goes on along the minus strand of NNCF01126410.1, from coordinate 876,205 downwards.
ATAATGTCAAACTTTTGCATTTCCATATGTAGTAATGAATAAATTTACGTGTCTGTTTTACACAGAAAATACGCTAATAATGAAAACACATTAAGAAAATAGTTAAGAAATTGTTCTACAGTGGAAACCATACAAAATGTCATGTATTTTTTCGGTATTTCTGCACTTTTTTAAATTAACTGAAGTACTCGAATTTTCAACATTTTCAACTTTTCCACTCAGAATATACACAGAAATGCAATACAGAGATTGATAACATTTCGAATACTATGATGATTACAATACTTTCCTAACAGAAGAAAGGAAAAAGGAATCCATATCCCATAATAATGCTTGAATCAACGACTTAAATTAGAAGCAATGTTCTACAAAATGTCAAAGAGTCCATTTGTGCTTCATGAAGGAGGAAGCAGAGGTAAGTCAACGATCCGTCTAATCGAGGAACTTGAACGGCTACCAAATGGACTCGCCGCTCCATGAAGGCAGACATAACGCATTCTTTTCAAAGAAACCTCTCTCCACCTTCGTAATTAATAGTACTCCGCATTTAAAAAAATGAAAATTGTCTTTGCAGCGCTAATTATCGCAGTCGTGGACACAGACCCTGAGCGAGAAGAATAGGGAGGAAAAAAAATTGGAAATTCACAAACGCTGCCAGAATACCAAAGCAGGGGAGGAAAGGCATTAAAAAGAAAGGAAGAGAATTAATTGCTGACTATGACCACGAATTAGTCGATGAGCGCCTTGAGTTGTGCCTAAGAATCATTTTTTAAATTTACCTCCTTATATCACAAAGGGAATATATAAACAGCGTATGTGCATTAGGTTGGGAGAGAGTGAAAGCATGTTATTGTAATTTAAGAAAAGAATATTTGAATCAAAATGTTGAAATTCAGAATTTTAATCGGAATAATACGTAAAAGAAATAATTTTCCTCGAAGAGAAACTACTATTTCAGCATGTAACGATTCGAAAAAATTTTAAATACAAAATTTGTTAATATCAATAACAAAACCACTAATTACGTAAATACTATGATCTGTTTTTTTGTTATTAACAATTAATTACTGCTTTCAAGCAATAAAAGACCACAAAATGTTAAATTACAGACAACCACAATCATTTCCATGATTTCTCGTATTAATGAAATGTTTGGGGTTAAATAAAATCTAATCCTTTTCAAACCAAACACATTAGTTTTGTTTGCTTTTAATTGTTTTGTAATATATTTGAAATTGTGTTTATGATTCAATAAATACTAACTTTAAGGTATATTATTATATGGAACACTAATCGTTCAATCGACAGAACTAATTTAAATTTCAAATGTAAGGCAGAAATGTTACCCGTGTTTTCAATACTTCATTACAATTATAAATGTGTTGACTTCTTAATTATGATGGTAATGTGAATGAAGTGATTCATAAAAATGTTTTTGTAGATTATTTCGCGACTACTGAAAAAGTAATTGAACATTGGGAAAAATAAATATTTGGAATTGGGAAATGATTCGAATCTTCCGTAAATTGAATAAGGATTAAAAATACAAAAAGTATAAAAAAGCGTCTATACTTGCGCACTTTGAAAGTAATTGTATAGTAGTTTATAAAGACAAAATAGGTGTAACAAATGATATTCATTTGATCATGTAGACAATGAACCGTCGTAAAAACAGAAGATCATTTTGGGTTCGATAATATAAAGTTTCTTCCATTAGAAACCCCTTGATCCCAAACGGATCTTTTGACCCACATTGCAATTTTTGTTGTTTTCGCTAGCCTTCCTTGTATTAACTGTACACATTAGCATAATTCCTGTGTATTACATAGGTGAAGTTATAAATGACACCTTAATAATAATAAATTTATTCTCAAAAAAGCAGTACAAACTGCGTATGGCCACGTGGAGGACAATAAACTAATCTACATAGTTACGAATAAACTAATTCCTTTGCAAACACAGTCAAAACTATATTGTTGAAAATTGTACACTAAGAGACAAAATTGGCGGCGCACTTTTTTCAGCTAAATCAAGTTAATTCCATGAGTACATACTCAATTATGTCCTCTCGAGAATTCATGGTAAGAAATCAGTCAGCTTTGAGAAATACCCCCAACTTCAATAATCTATTCCTATTCAGAACCGCTCAGAAGGGATTCGAACGGACTTAACTATAGAGATGAAGTATTCCTCTATTCTAAAAATAACACCATGCTACCGTCACTTTACTTACACCACATGCCGAAAATTGTTTATATAAGTATAAATCGTTTGAATAATTTAAAGAAACTATGTGTTTGTTGTCAATAGGACTAATCAACATATTTTATTAAAAATTTCGGTCATTGATATAATCATTCCTAGAAAGGGACTATCATCTCCTCAAAACCAGCTCCCTGAGATGTTTCGGAGGAAAATTGCTTGTCTACGAACAACATTCCCCAAATGCATTTACACTCCAAATTACAAATAGAATGCTCTATACCTTTTCCTTTTTTATTCAAACCCAAAAAAACTCTGACGCTCGCCCTTAAGCTCAATTTTTTATGAATATGGAATGGATGAAGGAAGTATCGCGTAACTCTCTTTCGAAAAACAACAGCACAGAGCTATCGTCTTCAGAACTCAACGAGGAATCCGCTACCTTTAACTGAACGAGTTGTAGGTGCTCTAGTGCGAAGAGGCGTGGTTATGCGTGGCCTTCGTTATGTTGGTTGTTCTTGCAAATTACATGATAATGAACCTTCAGGAAAAATCTCATTTTAAACATCTATTTTCAACTTGCATTCACGTAGTAACATTACTCCTACAAAACATCTATTTAGAACAATAGATGCGACATGTATCTTTTATTTCAATCAAATAATGCCCGTTCAATGCCTTCAATTGTTCAAGACATTGTGATAATGCATTTTCTCTCCTCTTTGATCTTGCAACATACCGTAGGTTCGATCCCGTGCCCTTCACCAGAAGAAAATACTAGTCTAAAAAGTTCACCCTAATGACTTGGACCTTGACACACACAGATAACATACTACAAAAATTTCTTCATGGAGTGTAACTTAAGTTTACTGATCCATAAATTTTTGTAATGTAATTGAAGGCTTTTTCACTTCTTCACAGAATTCGGATATTTCCTAAATTATATAAAGTGCCCAATTAGAAAACACTAGTCGTGATTTCCAGCTAAGGCACTTGGTCATGAGCGCGCGACTGTGGCGACATTCCCGCTACCTTGCGACACGAAAAGCCGAGCGATCGATGCCAGGACCTCGCCTCCACTCGCGATACACGGAAGGAGAAGTTCTTTTGTCAGCGGCGCGACTCATGACACATTTCATGAAGGGAAGTCAGTAGTATTTGTATTTCTTCAGATGTGTATAAATTCAAAAGTTACAATACCAAACAATGCTCAATAACACAAAAATAACAACAAAATGACATAGACAATATCACGGAAATAAACATCTCATCTAAAATATCGAGCGAGAAGAATACTTGAAGATTCAATTCCAGTTTATTACGTTTAATCAAAGAGGAAGCCATAGCTGATAGTGTCCCTATCAGAATTCTGATATATTGCAAAAAGCTTTTTCGGTCGCGTAGCGATCATCTCCAGTACTGATTTTTTTTCAATAAACAATTCTGATAGAGACCCTCACCAGAACACCTCACCATCATGTAATATACTCACTATGTTCTAAAGCAACGGACCAAGGAGAAAAAAAGTACTTACCAATACCATCAAATAATTAGTTCTTAAAATTAGAACCCTATACTTTTCAACAAGCAATAGCTGAAAATAAACATTTTGTTCGAGAATGCTTGCAACCTTGTGGTTAAAATTAAAGAGTTGTTTTTTTAATGAGAAAGCGATCAAAAATGGTCCTGTTTTCGAGGCAAAAAGCGTTAGTGCTTTCTTAATAATGATAATAACATTCAGAAATTAACTGAAAAGATATAACTATGGTATATAATTAGTGAATGCGTAAGCAAGGACTCCCAAAGCAAAATCAATGGGAAATGTTTCGAAAATGTGCCTTTGGCTACTTGTACATCAGTACAAGGATATAACCCTAGAAAACCTCAAATTATTACACCAACATTGTACGGTTATATTTCATTACCGTTAATTAAATACAGGTTTATTTTTTACATTTCTACTTTCTGAAGGTTTTTCATAGAATTGGGAGCCGATTGGCTCTATTTATTGCGTTACTAATTTGATGCAAATCATAACCGACTTAAAAATAATATAATGTACAATATATCATGGAAATAAAACTTGAGAAAAATACTCAAATGTGGAGTACATGGAGATCGACGTATGTTAATAGAATAGACTTAAACAAAAGAACTTTTGATATTTTAATGGGATACCTTCCACATTGTTTCGTGTTTTAAAATAAAATCTTGTTTGAAGACAAACAAAATGGAATGGTGCCCCACTTTAATTTCAAAATTGATTTTTTAAAACTTTTGTCATGGCTATGCGTTTAGAATTCATTCCAGTGTTGTTGAATATTCATCGTTATCATTTAATTTGCCAATCGTTTGATTATCTAGATGTTGCGATTATGTAACAAGTAATAATTGTATATAATCTTTTAAAAAATGAGCGACAGAAAATTAAAAAAAAAATTCGATCTTTTCGCACTTGAAAAATTCGTCATTGATTTTTCTCTCTTTTTTTATTGATACGATCGAGTCATATTTTCAAAAAAGTAGATTGTGGGGAGAATTCTGACTGGTGCAAGTATGCATATCGCTAAGCATGTATCCCCTTGACTGTCTTTACACCTTTCTTTGCACTATAAGGTTCATATACGCGTTCTTGATACAATTTTCTATGAAAAAAATGTCATTACCAATTGATGGTGTAGTTGGTAATAGGAATGCAAATTCACCTAATTGAAACAGGCGTAGCGTTCGTAATATTCATCGAAGCGGAACTGAAAACCCCGTAATATTAATTCAGTTAAACGAACTACAATGAAATGAATGTACTCGTCCGTTGAGAGATTTATTTAAAAACAATTCGGACAATTTAATGTAAGTCTTAGAACAAGAGGTTATTATATCATGATATTTTCACTAGAAACTAGTGATGTAAAACCATTGCACATACTTTCTCATATACGCTTCTCCGTCTGCAGCATAGAGTGAAGAATTTATACAGTGAAAGGGTCATTTCTGGATTCATCCTCTATACTTTGGTCGTCTTCCAGTGCTCTGTTCATGCTCAAAGTCGTTAGATGAACTTATTACTGTCTTATATTTGAAGTTGGAGTGTAAAATAAACATTCAGAATAATATCTCAAAACAAATAGTCTTACAAATATCGTAAAAGTGTGGTGTAAATGTAATTTCGTTGTAGACAGAAATTTATGTATTTTCGTATTTGCAGTGCGTTTTCTGTCCTCCTATGTATTTCATCATTATCATATCTTTCATTTCAGTTTACTAACAGTGTATTCTACGTCTGCTTGGTCCATTTACTCTGCTAAATATTGTTCAAGCTTCTTGAAACAGTAAATAAATGCGTAAATGTAGCAGATAGAAATTATTTTACCGCGTCTATAACAAACTTTAAAGCGAAATACCGCTAATGCAGATGTAATGCATACTACTTCTACTTTACGTACAGAAAATTTAAGCAAAATTGTTGGACCAGTTTTTGAAAAATATTCAAAAATGTACTTTGAGCTTCATGTGAAGTATCCTTTGTGTTCAAGTAAAAAGAAAATCGAAAGCACGTGCGTATGTTAGCAGTAAATTCTAACCTAAATACGAAAAATAAAAAAAATACCAGTCGGTCAGGAGTGCTACGCACAGACGTACGTCCAGCCAAAAAACACTTTTTCGGAATCAGGGGTCATCAAAACGGACATTTCCGCAAAAATCTCGTTTTCGAATTTTTTCACGATTAAATCATATAAAAAATCAAATTGAACTTTTTAAAGAAAACACTATATCAGACACGGTAGGCAACACGATAAGCAGACATGCAAAATTAAGTTTCCCTATATTAATGTTCTTTTACGATTCGACATACGATCAGTGACGTGATTTGACTTTTTTATAATACAAATGATATTATTGAATATATTATATATTCTGGTATAGTATTAGACAATACTACAGAATAGCATTGGACGATATCCGATTAATGATAATCCAAAGAAAGATAAATGATGTAAATTTGATATACCAAGTACCAATGCTACATTAAATGTACTCCAAAAATAAAAGGAGGATAGAAGAATATTCAGAAGAATAAAACATGAAACATGGAAGAATACCGGAATGGCATTAACTTGTGAGTTTGAAGGAGAATGAGTAGGTGGCGCAAGTTACGAGAGAAGTTGAAGATATCTGTAAAATCACAGCGGTAAATAGATAGTTATAAACTCAAATTAAATACAACAAACAAGAATGAATTTATTGAACTTTGGAAGTAATGAATAAGAATATTCTGTAAGTAAGTTTTTGAAATCTTATTGTGGAATGGTTGTGAATAATTTCGCTGTTATGTGTCTGGAAGTATAATTCAGATGATTTAAATGTGACTCGTATTCCAAAATACCTACTCATAGGCAAGAAGTGGGTATTAATGGAGAAGAAGACAGAAAAAAGAAGTGAAGCGATTGCATGCTTTCAGTTGAAGGGAGTTGAACATAAGGAGCATAAAATATTTAGGTTAACTTAAAATCTTGCGTTCCATTTCCAAAGAGTTTGAATTATATTTATACAGATTAGTTAAATTCACTTATCAATACTGAGCTGCAATATTAAGGAAATTCTTCTCTACGATTTAACAACTTACATAATTTCGTCATTTTTATAAGTTTGCACTGTCTGATTCATAGGGAGAACGTCACTGGTAGATCACAAAAATTACAGGTTTCTTCCGAATAACGCTTAAGTCTGAATTATTGAAAACTTGATATGGTATTGAAGAATGTAATATATGTTAGAAAAAGTACAGTAAAAATGGACTTAATCACACAAAAATATTATATCAAGACAAAAATGTAAAAAAATTTGGTAATGTGGTATACGCGTAATCTCCAACTTTACCAGAATCTTAAGTAAGTCTCAAGAGTAACTCGTAAGTCCTCCAGCATAGTGGTAGCTGGATTTTGAACCGCCGTCGCCACTGACTTGACCACCATCGAAAAGCGTCTTCTGTGGAAGATCCTCCACCATCAACTTCTAATCTGACGAGAAGCCGACGAGTGAGTGCGGTGGGTCGAGGGTCCGTCCGCTTGGGCTGGTGTGTTGGCCTCAGCATCTCAGTCGCCGCCCGCCTGCAGCACTCACCACCGCAGTTTCCCCGCTCCCGCCTCGCTCGCCCACCGGCGCGGCAGCCCAGCGCTCCCACGGCGGAATCTATTAAGAGGATTAGCTGGTCCCGATGGCTCTGAACGCCTTCCCCTGCTCTGCCCCCGCTCTAGACCAGCCGCGCCACCACCCCCTGCGACAAATCCAGCGCCACGCTAACCCTTCACGCCCCAATCCTTAGCCCTCGGCCTGCCCGGGGTCGAGAAGCCGAGAGGGCAGCGTCGTCAGAAGAGAGGAACGCCGAGGGCGGAGGTTACCACCACACCACGGTCCGATGTTGAAGGGACAGGGAGGGGCGGACGGACATGGTGGAGGAGAGGCACAAGAAAATGTGGTGTTAACTTAGTAATGAAAGAGCTCAGAAACAATAGATACGCATGGAAAGGAATGATGATGAAGAGATACGGATTAAAACGGTTGTAACGTACAAATATACCGTGTGGCAACAATAGTGTCATTCGAAGACACAAATATTACACCGATAAGTTACGTAACAGGGCGACCAAATTTCGCTTTGATGAAATCTACGAACGGTATTGTATCCATTTACTTTGTGATGTTAAATTGATTGATTCATTTTCGACAATAAGTGTGTTATAATAGTTTATATTTATTTTAAGTTTGTCGAGTAAAGGTAAATAATCCGAACACAATGATATACCATGTTGTTCTGCATGATATAATATTATCTTGTAAACGTTATGTCTTTTTCCATAAACTGTATTTTCAATAAAACAGCATAAACAAAGAGGTTAACGTTACATAAGGTCTAGTCATGTAGTAACTAAAGCGAATTGATACACACTACCACAATTTCACTGGTCCACTTAAAATGTTATTTCAGTGATGGTTCCATCTCTTCTAGTAATATTATATTTCCTCGTCATTTAGAGTTGTTATTTTTCTTTATCTTTCTTCTCGCATGAACTTGCTTTAGTACTCTGCCCAAATATTCCACGTTCTGGAGAAATATTGTACTGTGTTGTACATACATTCACTCAATATTATAAAATTCAATGCATTTTCCCGTGATCTATTAATTCGTTCACGATAAAAGATGATACTTTCAAGGAGCAGAGTACCTGTGGTACTGCCAAGGATTTTTATTTAGTAGTAGAAGTAGATGCAATGGAGGCGTCATGTTCTAGTGTGAAACAAATTATTTTATGACAAACACGCTAAAATGTAATTCCAAATCTCGGTCAGCGGTTGGTACTAATGATTCTGCACATTTCTTTTATTTAACGTCTTCCTATAATAAACTGGAAAATTATTTCGGTTATAAATTTTTTTTTCAAGTGTTATAAGCGAAAAACAAATCCATAAATCATTATTTAGATAAAAAATGTAGTTTTTCTTCGAATTATAGCAAAGATAGGTAGTTACTGAATAATAAAAAACTGGTAAATATTTGAAATAATGTATTCGTGTATTATAATTGACTTCCTTGATTCTATTCCATATAAGAATATTTGATCAATGTATCCAAATTGAGAATCAGTATTTTATGAATATTTTCAATGAAGTTTACGTAGAGTTTCATTTAATTTTACTCTCGTATCTCATAAGAACTTCACTATCTGGAGGGAATACCAATTTATGGGCAGACTCTAAATGGACGAGTGGATATGGGCGACTCAGTGTTGTAGAATGACTTACGAAGTAAATTCAGTGTCATTGGAGCCTCCACCTTCGTCTTCCTGGCTACATCTTTTCCAGATGACAACACAATGGAGAGCAATGGAGGCATTGTTCGACGAAGAACTTCATGAAGATTTATAATTTTCATCGGGTAACTGCTAGAAAGTCCAAACATGTAGGTCGGGAAAACAAGTGTTTTCACAACTTCATTAAATATTTGGAGCAATCATTTCCAAATGTCAAAATTAATGTAAAAGTATTTTGAAATTAAAGATTTTTACATTATTTGCTCATCCGTTATCAGACGAATTATATATAATTGCAAATACACGATAGAAATATACGTTGTTATGACATTAACAAATGCCACTTTTCGTTAATCGCACGATACATAGTACGTTCCGAAAATCTCTTCTGGTAGAACAGGAAATGCACACTCTCCGAAAGTCATGGAGATTTCTCTGATCTGCTCACGGAAACCATGCACACAATCGCCGTGCGTAGATTCAAGTCAATTGTCGTGCGTAGTTTAAACGTTTTATATGAACTAACAGATCCTATATCTACGTAAGTATTAAATTAGTTGATAAACTGTAAGATAAAAATTTATTTCTCACAGTTCTTCTAGAGTGTTAGTTCTTTCCATCATTAGCAATTCCAATTTGGAATTTGTGTAGTTTCAATTAGGTTGTTGAATGTAACATTCCAGTTATATAACTCTAATCTTATAAATTTTGAAATCTATTTGATGGATACTAGGGCGAGTAATATTTGATGGTACTAATTAAATGAAATGTAAATGTGCAAAAAGTGCAAATTCTTGCACATTATGAAAATTAATTTCCTAAATAATAACTTTCCTAAGAACACCACTGGAAAGAATTTATATGATCGTGTCTGAAATAATGGATATTATTTGACCAACCGTGTTTTGAGCGGAGAATGTACCCCTAGGTACAAGTCAGAGGCCAAGAAGGCTCCATCAACAAATCTTATCATCTCGTAAAGCTACATGGGAACATCTCCTCCGGGTAATCAACACCTCTCAGCCATATTTCTTGCAACCACAACACCATCGCAAGACCCAACAGGCGAGGGAAAGGAAAGTGCTCCTTCGACTCATATCCCTCTCCTCCCCCTTCACCCCTCTCAAATTTTCAGACGGCGTGTGCTATCCCCTTGATACGCGCTCAAGCAACCACAAGGCGGCAGCATGTATTTACTTCATTATTCATGAGAGAGCATAAAGATCGATTTTTTAAACTGCTCTGCCAAGTTGCTAGTACTTGGAGGAAAGGAAGAGGGGGTGGACGGAGGCGATGGCGCAGTTGTGGGGTGGAGGCAAACAAGTTTCCGCCACCCGCGACTTACTTCAGCAACAACTGACTAGAGTTTTCTGGATACTTCGTGGGGAATGGGCTCAAGGTCCTGGGAGCTCAGGGACATTGGCGTGGTGTTGTTATTAGGGGTCAACCGCCCCAAAGTTTAGAGCTGTGAGGAAGCGTATGTGAGTGTTTCGCACTGTCCGAAGACAACAAACTGGTCGGACACAGTTCTCAACTCCGCGCGACTAATTCAACCTGCTTGAATACGAGAATCTTCAAGGACATAAGACTCATTTCGATACAGTTTCTGTTATAATTGTAGTTTCCATTGTCACTTTGTTGGTAGCAAGTATAATTCTGTTGACTAAAAATAAATAAAAATAAATTTGAGGTGGATGTCGTTCCACCTCAAACTTGACCCCCATTAGAAAAATTGACCCCCACCATGCAAAACTTAATTCACATTTTAACATGTTCAATATTTTGACACTGTAAAAGAAAAAAGAACAACTTTTTTTTTCATGAAACATTTCAAATAATACTCCCTCTAAAATGCAAGTCCCCTCTAAAAATTAACTAAGTTGATAAGAAATTGTCTTGAATGAAATTTTCAGCGTCTATTACTTTCTTTTCATTAGTAATTCGATTTATTCATCAATAAAGCCCTCAACTACAAGATAGTAATTTTTGGGCAATTTGTCAAAATTGATTAACAGTAAAATTTCACTTAATTATGTCAAAGTTTTAGAAGTATATGATTTAAAAGTAATTGAGTATAACAAAACGTTTCTTTTATAAGCATAATCGTAATCTACATTTTTTTATATTGTAGATAGCATAATTATTAAAGTTTTCGTGGTAACAAATTAGATAATGAATACGAAAAAATTAACATAATTCGCTTTTCCTTCAGATATATTTCTGTTCGCTCACAACTACGTCAGGTGACTTTACATGCGAAGTCTCGTTTTCTGAGAGTAATTTCACTATAGTCTATGTTATTAAAATAGGATATGAGAGATCATTGAAGAGAATATTGAAAATAAATTCCAGTAATCAATCAAAACCTAACTTTGGAGTCTCTCTCGACAAGAACATTAACAATCAGATACCGCGTCTCACCGCCCACTTCCATTCATCATAACACTTTTATCGCGTTTCCAAGTTTCAAATTTCCTTCTCTTTCTCAGCACATAGTTGGTGAAACACATTAAACTACAACCAAAACAAACTTAGCATGTTCGTAGGTCAAGTCCGCTCGCTCCGCCCTGGGAGGTGCAGCGTGGTGCGGCGGTGGCGTCGCGAGCGAGTGAACGGCGACGGTGGCGGCAGAGCGCTGGAGCGGAACCCAGTGCCAACGCACTCGCGAGGCCACCGGTCGCTCCTCCGCAGGAGGTGGCGAACTTGAAGAATCGCTAAAGTGGGTCAATCAAACTTGTAAATATGAAGAAACTTCCGGAAAAAAGAAAGAAGACAAATAAGTCAGGGATATCTGCGGCTGCGTCTCAGAGAACAGTCACGAGCAGCGGCAGGCGATCGCGAGAGAGCATTGGATGTCTGTAGCAGCGGCGCGGCGTGCGCGCAGGCTGGATCCCTCCATCGTCTTTACGCTGGAGTTTCAAAGTTGCCCGTAATTAAGGTTGATTCGATCTGCCGCCTCACCCTCGCCACAGCGACCCCAGCCATCGCCAACCCCGTCGCCACCACAGCCACCCCCGAAGACTCCTTGGGAAAGAAAACTTACCACAACCCTGTGCGTACGACCAGCGTCTCAGGTCTACGTCGAGCGGCTAGCTTTAACAGGGGATCTCCTAAGAATACTATTTAAAATTTTGCTTGAAATGACACAGCTGAAGAATCACACTAAAATGTTACACGTAATTCAGCATAATTGTCTTCGAAGGAATGAAATGAAGAGATGGTGATTATTAATATATTAATATATTTTTGGAAACGAAACGGGTAAAACAACGCAGGGCCTCGTGGAAGATAACAAGAACTACATCTCTCACAAGCAAAATACTATGATGTAGCCATAAACCACAAGAGAAAACCCACTGACAACCCAGGTCGACTGAGACTACAAAGAGATTACACGCAACTGTGTCAAAATTGAGTATAAGTGTAAAATAATTATTACAGTTATAAAATACAAAGCATACATTAAAATTATTTTTATTTCTTTTAGTTACTATTAAATGCGGTATGGTGTGGAGCGATAACGTTAATTCAATATTGTTATATATCAATTTTTTTAAATGGGAACTATATTCAAGTGAAGAGAAAATACATTTCCGAGTGCTGTGATGCAACGGTTCTGATTCGTATTAAGTCGGGTAGTATTATAAGTTTATGCTCATCATAGGAGTTCACGTAATTGATCTCTTAGGAAACGAACTCAACGGAATGTCTCAGTGTGTAGAGAAGTGAAAGAAGTTCCAAACAGCTGATTCCATTCAATAATCCATACGTCACGACGAAAGCGTGCTGAAGTGCTTTTTGAGAAGAAATTGAGAACATTCGTGACTTTAACCATAACAATAAACAAAATGTGGACGTTGTACATGCCACTGACATCGAAATGAAAGAGACTTCTTTAGAGACGAATAGAAGAAATGGAGTTTTCATTGCTCACGAAAAACATAGAACAACTTAAATGTGTAGTTGAATAAACAAAAGTAATAGAGGTAAGTTACGAACATTAAGAAAACTCATCTAAAAATGAACCAAGAAAAGTTTGGATTACATTACTCATGAGCTGAATTTTCACAATGTTAAATTAAGCGTGCTCAATGACTTGAAGTAATGGTTGACAGTTGATATTTTTCGATAAGAATCTTCTTAGTTAGTTGTATTTAAACTTCTATATTGGATGCAGCCTAATAAATAAATTAATTAATAAAAATCGGAAGTCTTTTAATAGAAGAACTTAAGAGTATCGTAATAACGGTGAAAGAAAATTACTTTAAGCTTCTGGAAGAATTTTGTTTCAAAATGCCCCCAAAAAGACAGTGCGAAGAGTGTAGTTAAGAGAAGGAGGTTAAATTCATGCACAGTAAGAAAGATTTTGAAAGATGTATTAGTTGTCCTATTCTTCATAGATATTATCACTACATAAAATTGAGCATTATAGTGTATATGATTGCGCATAACCCACAGTACAAGTTATGATTTCATGACAAAATTTTAAAATAAATGTTCATTCTTTCTGGAAAAGTTATTCTGTTAGCATAATCAATAATAAATGAGCCATGATTAAATTTACAAAGGTATAATGATAAAAAATAAATATTTCATTGAAATAAATGAAAAATAGAACTATTTTTCTTTTAAATTCTTGAATCCTCTCTTAGCACAAAGTATAATCTTACAAAGTATAATTAACATACAGCTAAGAAAGTTCAATTTGAATCAAATCCTTAATCAATTGCAATGAAGTATTTTAATTTCTAATTACAGTATATTTCAATAATAAATCATTATTTCATTCCAAAACTTTTATATAAGATTTTAATTTGTTTTGAGTATCCAATTCTTAATACTCATATTATCAAGAATAAGATTATATCTAGGAAACCAATTTGATGTAAATTTACTAAACATTTTCCCCTTTTAAGCATCCTAATTTTACGGAAACAGTAATTATTGTTTTATACGTCCACTGCGCATGGAATACCAGTAACACAGAGTCAAATTATGTACGTTCTTAAAAAGGATGATTTTATAAAGACTTTTTAAATTTATTTACTATTAAAACAAACAAAAGGAAATGTCAGTCATATTATACAATTTGATACTATTATAATAGATGCAGACTACTATTAACAGAATCTTATTCTTTTTAAATCAGAATAATGTAAAGCATATGTATTGAAAGCAAAGGTTAAGTCGCCTCGGTAGGCTAAGATGTCCGGGAGGTTCCAAAGCAAGGCGTACAGGGCAGCTGAACGTGGCGCTCGCCTTAACCGAGGCGGCCATGTCTCTCCCCGGCGGCGCGCGCCTCCACGCTGCGCCGCTTCGAGCCCCGGCCACGGCCGCGTCGCCCGGGCGGGCAGCGCGCCAGAGAGAGAGCCGTCGGCGGGGGACGAAGCGGGGCATGGAGCTCTCTCACTCGCGCGGAGCTCCGACGCTCTCGCTCGGCCGCCCAGGAGGCGAAGCGCGGTGTGGTGGCGGCGGAAAGGACGGCCGGCGCGGGGACGACGGGAGGCGGCGGCCCCCGCCCTGACAGCGGCGGCGCCGGCGCCGAGCGCGGCGACTGGTCGGCGGCGGCACTCCAACGCCACGGCGCGCACGCCCGGCCCCGCCCACTGGCACCGCGCCACCGCCCCCGCCTCGGCCCCGCACCGCCTTTTTTCGCGCGCCACGACGGTGGCTCGGGCGTCGATGCCCCTCCACTGCCACCTCCCGGCGTCGCGTCTGCCCTCTCCTCACCATCGAATCCACCCCCTCTCTACCGCTCAGACCCCTTCCACCGTCCGAAAAAGTTGCTCTGGTCTAACTTTTCCCGACTCCGGAACTTTTCCGTACGAGAGAGAACTTTTTTATTTTATTTTATTTTTTTTTCGGACTGAGCGAGGGAGTGCGGTTGGTGGAGCAGCGGGGCGAGGAGGAAAGGGGCGCAGCTCTCTGCGCGTTGGAAGTGAAATTTAGGTCCACGCTACCGCCCCCGCTACCTCCTCCGCCAGAGCTCCGTCGCGGAAATATGCGCGCATGAATACGCATGAAAGCAAGGTGAGCGGCGAGCGGCGCAGCGGCCTGTAGGACGGTCCTAATAACTGGGACAGAGCAGGCACCCCGCGTCGGCCCTGCACCTCCTCGTGTCTCCCCCTCCTAGGTGAGACGGGCTAATTAAAGAAATTAATGCACGTTTCCTCCCGAAAAATCGTCACCTCCAATTTCGCCGTGTATGCAGATGGCGGGTCTTTGCGCGTGGGATGGCTCGCTCTTCCCGTGCGCTTCAGTGCGCAGCGAGCGCCGCTTTGACCTCCGCTGCCTCTAATATAAAAGCGACGCAAGAAAGCCTGCCAGCTCTCTGAAGCAGCAGCTTTATGGCACACGAATGGGGATAAATGATGATCCAAAAAGAATGTGATAAAAAGGGATGGTGGAAACTACAATAAAAAATCAATTCTACAGCTTTAAACCAAAAATATGAAAATCATAAAATTCGTAATGGATAAAATAAGAAAAGAATAGATTTAAAATTACTGCAATATGAAATATATTTAATGAACTAAAATATTTAAGAGAAGTATAACGTTCTTTACGGAACCTTCATTCAGTTTCGTGACATAAAATATACAATTAAAAATGCTATTAGTAAAGAATGCTATAAATATTATTATAACAATTGACATAATAACGATGACACTATTAAATTTGTCACGTAAATCTACAGAACATCCCGAAGATTTACGAGTGATAGCAGAATGGTTTGAGACAAAAACCACTTCATAAATTCTACTCAGATTAATATTCTTAAAATTAAAAATAACCCCACACTTAATTGGCGAGCAAAGCAAATATCGAAACACTTCTTCTCTTGTTGCTCATTTTACCCTCTTTCCTCACTGAGTATCATTCTCCCGCGAATAAAAGTGTTACAAATATAAAGTATTTAAAAACTCAAACCATTTACACTGTCTTTTAATTAATTTTTTTGTTTTGCTCTTTTTGCAATTTTAAAACTTAAATACCAACACTTTATGTTTCATTGTTTGTTTTATAACATATACATGGAGAGAAACCTACGAATACGGAATAAAATAAGGTATATTTCCTAAACAATACTTTAAATAAAAATAAAGAGACACATATGCGTTTAAATTAACTGTAATTTTCATTAAAGCCTAATGATTGTATATTATCTGCCGTCGTCTCCTTTTACGT
The DNA here is from genome assembly GCA_002313205.1 of Laupala kohalensis. NCBI lineage: Eukaryota > Metazoa > Arthropoda > Insecta > Orthoptera > Trigonidiidae > Laupala > Laupala kohalensis. The sequence continues at coordinate 860,006 of NNCF01126410.1, read as the reverse complement.
CACAAGTATCAAGGATCCATGAGCGCGATGAGTATATTGTATATTGTTATTTATACTATTGTAACAGAATAAGCAAAGAGAAAGAAGTTATGCTATTTTTTGGTATTATCATCACCAATAGATGAAATGAATTATCTCTTTGGCAAGAGAACTTGTGTTTTTCTTCTCTAAACTGGTTATCTTCTACTTTCTTCTTCCACTTTAAGTTCAGCATTAAACCCTTTAATGTCAGGACATATTTACTCTTGGTTTTTGTATTTTAAATCATTCTTTGTTACTTTAAAATTGATTTTCTGAAAATGTATTTTCACACCAGAATGTCACCTCATAATGCGTGAAACTGAAGACGTGTGCGACATGAGTCAAGGTGCATATGACATGAGTTTTCCCCACCACTAGTCAGAACTTTACTTCACTTCTACTTCTACTTCAGAAATTTTCAAACATTAATTTAACAAGAAAATTGTATAACAATTATTCTGTTTTACACTCTTATTATTAACCTTTTTATATTTTACAGTCGTGTACAATTGTATGTTGTGTGTTATTAAGGTTGCAACATACGAAACTTTCCTTAGCAGCACATTCAGTACTATATATTCATAAGTCAACTTAAGAATAAAGTCTCAAAACTAAGTTCAAACTGCATTTAATAACACACTAAAATAATAAAAATAAGATAGTTTTATTACGTCTACTACTTACGTCCGTTACGTAATCAAGATAAATAAATTAATTATCACTCGCGACCTTTTTGAACAATCAGTACATTTTATTGTGTTTTACCTTGTACGTTTGGTATTATTTTCATTGTTCTTTTGCTACGTTAATTTTTCTGCTTCCAACTTGTTTACAACTGAAGACGACTCTAATTACGAGTTGAAACGACTTTAATCAGTATTACAGTACAACACTATAAAATATACAGAGGTCTTAAGTTCTACTTTATTTATTTATACTTTAAGTAATAAAAATACCTAACTAAACCATAATTAATAGTATGTTTAAATGAACCCGAAATGTAACAACAAATCAAGTTATAGTGGAATATATTTCATTTTTAACTTTTAACAATTGTTGAAAGAAACACACATGATGATAAAACTTAATTTTCTCTGTTTTTTAACAATCTTTCGAGTTCTGACAGGAAGTTCTAATATTTTTTGACAAATTTTGTATGTTGACGAGTGCAAACATTTTTGACACATAATAATAATCTCAACTATGAAATATTAGTATAATCAGTTGGATAATTCTGCTAAATAATTCTCTTTATTAAGATGTAGACTCTTTCGGAAATTATTCATTTGATCAACTACACCGAATTTCATGAAAGGTTGAAGATGCTCTCTCAGTAACAGAAGAAAATACGTTTGTAAAAAAGCACTCACTAAATAATGTTCAAAAGAAAAGAAGTGGAACTGTATGATGTCAGAGGGATAGTAATTTTTCAGACAATGCTAATAGTTTCTTCTCGCCTTTCCAAAGACCAATAGATACCTGGAGGAACACGGAAAGAAAGTATTGGATACATTTTATGTTTGAAAATCATCGAGCCTAACGAACTGGAGAACACGACTAAATAAAAAGAAAGTATTGAAATTGGTTAAAAGAAAAACGAGTATCTTTACGAATTGGCTCCAGGACGGTCAATTTTCATTTTTTTTAGCAAATACAGAAATCCTCCTAAAAGAGTTAATTTCGTGTGTGGCAGGCCGGCGCGTGGGCGAAGCGCGCGATTTCGATCGCACGTCGTCGCGTTGGCCGGGCGTAGAAACGCGCCTTGCCCGAAGCTATCCCGCCCCGAGCCCCGCTGGCCATGTCTCCCCTCGCTCTCCACCAGCCCTTAGAACAGGACTTGGCGAAAGTTTGGGAAGTTGGGTCACATGTGATATTGATTGGACGGAAGCTACGTGGCAACGGGGATCGGTTGAGGCTTTAAGACTGCGTATGACAACACGACAGGCCTCAATGATTGGATTTTGTTTCTTCGTAAGGTAAAAATACGCAAATGATGTAACAGTAACAAGACATTTATCGAATAGTCGGTGATAACAATCCTGTATAGAATACCTTAATTATAAATAGTATATAAACATTCCTTGTTCGTTTGTTGTGTGGTTTAAGAGCTAAAAACATAAACAAAAAACTCAAAGTCTTACCGACTTATTTCCTCGAACATTTATTTTAAAAAATGGCTGGATTCACGACAAGCAACATTGAAAGTTTTTATCTATTGTTTAAATACATTACAGTCTGGTGGCAACCTGGGATAGAACCAGGGTAATTTTAGTATTTTTTACGCTTAAAACACCTATATAATATGAAATGAATTATTTTATCACCAGAACTGAAACACATGTCCAATACATAATCAGGAGAGTTTGTCCGCATTAAACATAAACACCATTTGATGAATATTTTTGAAGCTTGAGGCAATTGCATAAAACGGATTAGACGAGCTTGTATGCTATTTAAAATTTAATGCGTCTCTTGCTACAAAAACTAATTCGTTTTTCATGAAATACGACGAATCTAACTAAATGAGCACGGCTTCCAGTACAATATTGAGCATTGGTGTTGTCAAGGGATGCAGATAGAGGAAGGTTGTTACTGTGAATATATCAGAGAAAATATAGGTAAATAATTATAGTAAGTAATACTTATGATGATAAAAAGCTTAATTTCTCCTTGAAATTCAATCAATTCACTTTTTATGTGGTCTCAATACGACATGCCACGGAATGGAACATGTTGGAAATTATAATATTGTGTAACTGAATGTTGCATAGTGCAGAAAAATCGCTATTATTCCACAATACAATCTGGATTACATTGAAAGAATTCATTCGAATAATTTACTAGTCGAGCGGTACGTTTACGAAATATTTAGATATAAACTTATATCTTGAAAATTCTCTTTAGTCAAGTCAAACTGTCTCCATGTAGTTTCAAAGGTGTTTATGGCATAAAGAAGTAAAAGCATATTCGCATCAATTAAGATGTGTTTGTTGGAGATCCAAGTGTTTTTTCAAAAGGTTTTTATTATTTTCACTTATTGCTTAATAGCAAGATATGTAACAGAAATATTAGATTACGAACGAACAAGAATGAAAAAAACGTATATCTAAACACTCTCACAATTTAGAAAGTGCTGATCATACATAAATATACCCAAAGGAGGTATTAATTCAATCACAATATTTTTTTACGAATTTAACTTATGAGACCCTATTCTCAAACTCAATAAAGTTACTAAATGTAGTTTGGATCTGAGCATAAACCATTAAAAAGCAAATTACTTTTATTTCAAGTTCAGAATTTTTTGCTGTAATTATGCTGGTCACCGATGATGAAACTTTCGTAATTTAATTCAGTAGGATTTCATATTCCATAACCTAAAATAACACACCTTTAGAATGCATCGATCGAGAAGACAAACCTAATTATGGAGAGAGGTCGCAATGACAAATTTACTATCAGTCATTTGTTATATTCGTTTAGAAATATTTTGTTTCAACACTCTCAATATTTGATCCCACTCTAAACTATATACCTTATTTATTTTCAGTCAGAATGTTAAAATACACTTTTTAATTACAAATATTTTGATATTAGTAAATGTTGGCTGTCTTTATAGGTTTCATTCAAAGGCACACATGGCGACTAATACATGTCTCTATCGCAAAATCAACACTACCAAATTTAAGTGTTTCTAAAGTGTGAATTGGAAGAGCCACATTACAAAGTATGAAGGAAGTACAGTTACGCGTGACTATTGCATATAACAAAACTTATTACTTAAAGAAGCTAGTTGTATTAAAATAATAAAGATCTTATAAAACGATGCCCAATTTTTATTTTCTTGGCATTGTATGTTTTGATTTTTTCAAAACGTTAAACAAAAATAAAAGTAATGCGAAGATATTCGAATATATCAGATGATACGGAAATGAACCGCGAAAGCTTTTTATCAGCTTAGATGCAAAGTTGATGCGATGACGCGTTATGCGACGTTGCCCAATAGCATATTTTGATTTTCCTAGCATCGTGAGTGCTTTCATGAAGACATCGTTTATTTCACCTCTCATACAGACATTCTCAGCTGATTTATAATTGAATTCACTTTCAAAAATCTTTTCTCCTTGGGATTGATCCAGTGGCTTATAGATCGTATCATTCGTAGTAGGGTTTTGTTCACTTGAGCCACGTCTCCCATGCAGTTGGGAGAGCCAATAAACTTCAAATTAGTTCATTCTACTCAGAAATTATTATATTATTTATATAAAAGTATTCTTTGGAAACAAAATTTCGTCAATCCATAGAAATATATACAAAATTCTGCAATTTTTCTTTGTATAGTTATTTGTTGAAATTATTTCTTTCATTTAGGACTGTAAGTAGATATGTTTGCAATACGAATTTTCACGGCCCCCTGTATACATGAAATAAGTTGACCATGTCTTATTGATAAAATTCAAGCAATATAATTTATAATAATCATAGTATTTGCACTTTTGAAGATCGTGAAACAAAATTTAATTTTAATACTACAAAAAAATTTCAGTAATATCAAACATTTTAAGGAAAATGGTTTATTCATTATAAGTATCTCACGTGCTAAAAAACAATGTTTGGTAATGTATAAAGTAAGCATCTTTTAAATGTATATAAAATTCAAATACGTACCTGAGCTGATCATTCACAAAAACGCATACGACACATTAAGGAAAAATGTCATTTCAACGAATAAAACTATAAAACTTCACTGTGATTACTTTTCCAACTTATCACAGTTATTCTTCAGATCCCGTTTCAAATGTCCACAAATACAAATACTTAAAATAGCACAATTTACTCACGGTATTTCACTGAGTGTCTTTGCAGAGAATATGAAATGTAAATACGGTCCATTGTTGGACGCATTGTAAGAGATTCCGAAATATTAAAATTTATTAGAAAAATTGATAAAAACTTTTCATGTAGAACATAAAACACTATTGTAAATTATAAAATTAACCTACCATTCTTTTACATGGTAAAAAATTATTGTTTCTAGCTTAAAACTCCATTTTTTACGAACGTAAACAAATTTGAAGTGAATCAAGGAAACTATACAAAATGTCACGGTCTGCTAGCTTTACATGAATTAACGTGATCAGAACTTATTGATAAAATAAAAACACTTTATAATTTATAATGATCACCTTTATACTTTTGACTTCTAAAGATCATAAAACGAATTACAATCTCAATTCTACAAAAACATTGAAAGCGAATAATACCAAAGAAGTCCAAAGTAATACATTTCAAAATATCGCACATATTCATAAACCCATTTTGGCAACGTAAATAAAAAGCATATTTGCAAATATAAATTATAATACAAATACGTATCTGAGCTGATCATTAAGCAAACGCATAAAACATTACGGAATAAATATTATTTCAACGAATAAAACTTTACAACAATTACGTTTGAAAACTAGTTATTGTTAATCTTCAGATGCCGTTTCAAATATGCTCTCAAAAATCCGATTTTTGTCTCTTAATTTTTTCACAAAGAAACAAAACAATTAAACACATATGGTACACAATACTTTAACACGTCAATAAAACCTTAAATAACTTGCACTATTCTTCGATAAATCTTAATACGATTCTTCTGCCGTTCGCCCCCATTGTACGTACAATATTTTTGTAAAAAAACATTCGAGGTGGCTTTGAAAAGTTTGCATGACACATCTACAAGCTAATGCTCATTTGATTTACGTAATATAAAATTACCGAAAAATGTATTTTAAACATTAAATTTTTAAATTTTCGGAATTTTCACATTCGTTGCCATTCTCCAGCTATAAGATAAACCACGTTTCATGCTTAAGCTATAAGATAAACCACGTTTCATGCATGAATAAGACTAGTAGAAGTCTTATTCATTCTGATATGTCAATCAGTGAATGAGTGAATCAGTTACACATAGGACTTTATATAAGATTAGACTAGTCTTCCATTGGTCTGCCAAATATGGAAGCAGTTTCAAGTTTACCTATGATTGGTCGAATGAAGGTCGTCCCCGTCGCAGGGGAGTGGTTTTGTAAACCTAACAAATCCAAACTGCTAAGAGTTTGGGACTTAGAGTATTTTCGAGGGTCGATTTTAGTTTCCAGTATTATACAAGTAGAGAAGTGTCCCAACACGGTTTAAAATTCAGTATGACAATATTTTATTGAAAGACAAAAACCTACCGCTAGAAATTGTGGCAAACCCGGTCAAGTTTCATATTAGGGTTTTTAAATACCATTATAGATAAGAATCCGCAAATAACTAAAAAGGTAATAATAATAATAATAATAATAACAACAACAATTCACAACAGACCTGATACCATCCTTTGGAAAAGTAAAGAATCAAACGTGTATCTCATCGATTTTTCTGTCGTAAATTACAACAATCTAGAAAAAAACAAAGAACGACAAAATATCAAAATACCAAAAACTAGCCTTTGAAGTAGAAAAACGAATGTTCAAGAAGTGATCATAGTGCCTATCATTTTATTTACCCTAGGACTAGTACCCCAATCCCTGGCCGACTCCATTAAAAAACTCAAAATCAACACCAATATAATAAGTAGATTGCTACACAGCGTCCTTCTGTCCTCAGCCCACATTACCAGAAAGTTCTTGGACCTGAAATAGATTCTTCCTCCCAGCAGAACTTGATTTAATAATCCACTGCTGAGAGAAAAACCAACACAAGTTGAGAGAACTAAATAATAATAATAATAATAATAATAATAAATTTATTGTAAAAAAACAGTACAAACTGCGTATGACCACGTGGAGGACAATAAACTAATTGTTTATTTATTTAGAAACAGATTGTATGAAACTAAGAAAAATGTCCATGTTTATCACACAATTTTCAAAAGAATATTGAAATATCCCTAACGACTATTTATGCACATATACTTTGTGATTATGCTTTCTATTTTATTTTAGAACGCTCTATTGAGTTTATGTGCTAAGAAAACAAATTCGCACAACTTTGTTCAATGACATTGTTTTTTTATAATTAAAAACCCACATATGACCATATAATTTGATAAACCTCACTATAACACAGTGTGTATATTAGATTCATTTTCAGCGGATCTTACGTTTAGACAGTTTAGAGAGCTGTTTATGTGAAACATTTTCGATATACATCTTCTTGACAATTGCTTCCTGTGGCCAAAATCGTTAAATTCTCCCGAGTTCATGTTCTAAGCAATTATTTACTATTACACTGTTCATCGTATTCTTAGTAGTCTTTCTTAAGAGTTTACTCTTTCTAGTATTTAGACATCGTTTTATTTGAACCATATAAAACGACTAATTGGCAATTAATTTTATTAAATAAACATACATCACATTATATTTTGATCCTCACCTTTTATCATAACACGAGTCAATACTTTTGTGAATGTTGATATCAATGTATCTTGCATTGCTTTAATATTCTGTTTAATTTTGGACTGAAATTCATTATACAGAAATATTGCAATTTTTTTTCCCTTGTCTCCTGATCTTCTGACTAATATTTTATGTAATGCTGTCTCTCTTTAGTGTACTTAACATACATTTCTATGGTTTATTGTTTGCCAATGGCATGTTTCTATTGGTTTTATTATTATTAGTTATAAGATCTCTGTCGGAAAGTTTTATGACTTTACCTGTAAGGTTTGATATCATGACCATGAGTTGATTCACAAGTAAATTAATATTCCCTCTAACAAAAATTATTTTTAAATCTAAAAAATAAACATTGGTTATTTGTTCTTGTAGTTGGTATTTCGAATAAAATTAGTTGCAACGAGAAATTTTTTATAACGTAAATTTTATGCCAGAATTATGACCAACAAATGCTTCTTTTTTTGAGGCTATGGGAACGATGTAGTAAGTATGAAGCATATACTATACACATAATTCATGGGTAAAATCCAAAATAATTGAGGAGGAAAATCGCGCNTTCTCTGATATATTCACAGTAACAACCTTCCTCTATCTGCATCCCTTGACAACACCAATGCTCAATATTGTACTGGAAGCCGTGCTCATTTAGTTAGATTCGTCGTATTTCATGAAAAACGAATTAGTTTTTGTAGCAAGAGACGCATTAAATTTTAAATAGCATACAAGCTCGTCTAATCCGTTTTATGCAATTGCCTCAAGCTTCAAAAATATTCATCAAATGGTGTTTATGTGTAATGCGGACAAACTCTCCTGATTATGTATTGGACATGTGTTTCAGTTCTGGTGATAAAATAATTCATTTCATATTATATAGGTGTTTTAAGCGTAAAAAATACTAAAATTACCCTGGTTCTATCCCAGGTTGCCACCAGACTGTAATGTATTTAAACAATAGATAAAAACTTTCAATGTTGCTTGTCGTGAATCCAGCCATTTTTTAAAATAAATGTTCGAGGAAATAAGTCGGTAAGTCTTTGAGTTTTTTGTTTATGTTTTTAGCTCTTAAACCACACAACAAACGAACAAGGAATGTTTATATACTATTTATAATTAAGGTATTCTATACAGGATTGTTATCACCGACTATTCGATAAATGTCTTGTTACTGTTACATCATTTGCGTATTTTTACCTTACGAAGAAACAAAATCCAATCATTGAGGCCTGTCGTGTTGTCATACGCAGTCTTAAAGCCTCAACCGATCCCCGTTGCCACGTAGCTTCCGTCCAATCAATATCACATGTGACCCAACTTCCCAAACTTTCGCCAAGTCCTGTTCTAAGGGCTGGTGGAGAGCGAGGGGAGACATGGCCAGCGGGGCTCGGGGCGGGATAGCTTCGGGCAAGGCGCGTTTCTACGCCCGGCCAACGCGACGACGTGCGATCGAAATCGCGCGCTTCGCCCACGCGCCGGCCTGCCACACACGAAATTAACTCTTTTAGGAGGATTTCTGTATTTGCTAAAAAAAATGAAAATTGACCGTCCTGGAGCCAATTCGTAAAGATACTCGTTTTTCTTTTAACCAATTTCAATACTTTCTTTTTATTTAGTCGTGTTCTCCAGTTCGTTAGGCTCGATGATTTTCAAACATAAAATGTATCCAATACTTTCTTTCCGTGTTCCTCCAGGTATCTATTGGTCTTTGGAAAGGCGAGAAGAAACTATTAGCATTGTCTGAAAAATTACTATCCCTCTGACATCATACAGTTCCACTTCTTTTCTTTTGAACATTATTTAGTGAGTGCTTTTTTACAAACGTATTTTCTTCTGTTACTGAGAGAGCATCTTCAACCTTTCATGAAATTCGGTGTAGTTGATCAAATGAATAATAACGGCAGATAATACACAATCATTTGGCTGTATTGAAAATGACGGCTAATTTAAACACATGTGTGTCTCGGTATTTTTATTTAAAGTATTGTTTAGGAAACATACCTTATTTTATTCCGTATTCGAAGGTTTCTCTCCATGTTTTATGTTATAAAGCATACAATGAAACATAAAGTGCTGATGTTTATGTTTGAAAATTGCAACAAGAGCAAAACATAAAGGGAAGTAATAAACAGTGTAAATGGTTTGAGTTTTTAAATACTTTATATTTCGAAATTACCATTTCGAAACTCATTATTTTCTGTAACTTTCTCACTTAAATATATTTTGCATACTCAATAATTATATTTGAATTAAGAATAATATTTATATAAATAGTTTGTTTACAATAAATTTCCATTGGATATTATATCTTATAACAATGGAGAAGCGAGTTATATCTACTAGTTATGTTGTAGTTGTATTGCAGGTAACGTGTAGCGGAATTTACAACGGAAGGCATTTAACAAAATAAAACAGGTAAAATTCTATGATCAATTAAAACCAAAATTAGTGGAGAAATGTAAGAAATATCTAAACATTGCTTACTTTGTTTGTTTTTTTCTCCTTGATTACTCGAACTTTTGATTGTTGATGGAAATAAAATTAAATCAGACATTTAAAAATTGAATTAAGATTTATCAATCAAATATATTTTTGGTAATTGCCACTCAAATGACAATATATCACGTATGTAATTTGAAATTGATGTTAATGTAATTTGCTGAAATTTGCAATACGAATTGTAAACTAAAATAACTATGAATTGTAATTGAAGATATTAATTTGCACTACGGTACTGAATCATAATTTACACTACGGAAAAGCATACCCCCCTGGGGACTTACATCTAGTAAGTACGTGTTTGCCAAACACGTGGCCCCGAGCTTAGTCTGGCATTACTTCCACTTACCTGTGGAAGGCTCTTTCCTATCTCTTTCCTGACCTTCCTTGGTCACTTCTTGTTCTTTTCGATCCCAACGCTATTAGGTTGCGAGGGCTAGGGTATCTTTCATTTTCCTCTTTCTTTCTTTTCTTTTTCCTTCTTTTCTTTCTATAATTTTTTTTGGATATGTAATGTTTTGATATATATTGTTATTCAGGAGGGGTTTTAGTGGGTATGGTTGCTTCATTCGGTGTGTCTCACACGCGGGGACAGTCATGTTGGTTCTCCCTAGTGCGTAGCTGCATTTTCCCTATCTGTACAAGTTTTTAGGGCTCTAATGACCTGGATGTCGACGAGCCATAAAGCCAAACAATTAAAAGCATACAATAACTATGTTTAATACAAATTACATATATGTTTTATTTCATTGTTAATGAACGAAGATCCATGTTGTTGTTTTTTTAATAACTATGATACGACCAGTCATTTACTGTTATACTTTCTTATTGATTGGTATAATGGGACGTGGGTGAATTCAACAATCGGGATGAAAATATCTTTATTTATAGTTAAAATCTTTAAAACTGGCGTGTTTTACATTCCTTACCCCGAAAATTTTTAACTATATCATATTTTTAATTATTATTTCTTAATTCCTTGTGTTCAATTGGCCGAATTTTAAATAATATTCTAGAAATCCTGTGTTCATCTGTATTGAACAAAGAGCTCGAATGACCTTGACGTTGAAGAGCCCTAAAAGCCCCACATCAATGTATTAAACAGGTTCCTTATTATAAATTATTTCTACCGAAAACAACGAAAACGAGAAGATCTAAACGTACAAACAACTGAGTTCGAATGCCATGAAATAAGACAATATATCCTTCATCGTGTAGCCGTCCCCAATTCACTTAGGAATGCGCGTTCCTCAACTCATCTCGTCACCGAATCTCTCTCGGCCCTCAATCACTTCACGACGCCGTCCACTTCCATCCTCGCATTGCCCCGTATCCTATTTTCCTACCACCCACACCTCTGTCTCTCCTGATCAGGGGGCCATCCGTATGCAACGCTCTGCAATCACCTGAGAGCTCCCTCCAACAGCGCGCCGTTGTTTCCGACGCGCGCACCTAAAGAAACTTAACTTGATGTCCAAAGCTCATTGCGCCAACAGGGTTTTGTTTTGCGTGCGAGGACGGCGTGGCAGTGAGGGTGGCGCGGGCGTCCAAGGTTTAATTCCGGCGAATGGCGCCAGCGGCGTCCCCGAAGGAAAATAAATCCGGGGGAGAAGCGAGGAAGCGGAAGGTGTTGGAGGTGAGGGAGTCGTCGCGAGAAGAAGGGTGGAGGGAGGAGATGCGATGGAGGGGGAGGGAGAGAGACGAGGGTGGCTGTTGGCAAGAGCGTGAGAGCGCGCGGGTGCCGCCTACGGTGTAGGCAATTAGCACAGCAGAGCCATCTCGCGGTGAGTCGCTTCATCTCCTAATGCTGCGAAGGCTGGTCACGTGGATGAGAGGGTGGGAGTCACGGGCGACGAATCTACTCCATTAGAATAATATTGTATAGTTGCCCTTGTTTTTTGACAAAAACTCCATTTTGTGTTGGCATAATTCAAGCATATCGCGATGTCTATTTTATTTCCCTTCCCCGAATGCTTATGGCTATATTTCGGGATATAATATGTTAAATATCTATTTTCATCAAAAATAGTTTTCAAAGTTTCAGTTTACAACACTTCACTTTCTTCGTAACTTTTATTTCAAATACTAATACATTACACTATTGTTGTACTGAGAAAACACTATGGACGTACCATAGGATTGAATGTAAGATCCAAATTCACAGGATGGAAAGGATTTCTCCAAACCTTTCGATATGACATCCCAATTTTGTTGTTCGGATTCTATATGGTAGAGATATAACCTCCAAAGTATGAGATGTCATATTCTTCCTTCCTTTTAATTTGGACTCACATCTAACCTGTTTTCTCAGTGTATGAAATTTCATTTAAAAAATGTTCAAGGGGTATTCGGTTCATGTGGAAGTCTAAAATCATAATTACAAACCAAGGTAATTACAACATTTTAGAAATATCAGTGTTAATTATTCGAAAATGTACTCGACAAAGCTGAATTAATTTATCACTCTTCAAAAACCAGTCCATGGATAGAAATATTATTGGGAAGAGAAGCAAATAGCGTATATTTTTCCATCTTACACACACCTTTGAGCGTTGGACTGACTGAATGTTGAGTAATAAAAACCTTTTAACCAATGTAGTAATAAATATACTTTCCATATTGGTCATATTTAAATAATTGGTCAAGATGAAGAAAAGAAGAATGAGAATAAAAATTCAAACGTTTTTTTTTTATATTGAATCTTAACAGAGAGCATACCAAAGGAAAAATAGAGACAAACAAGGACCATTATTGGGTACAGATATTAACGCCATATAGAGAATTCTGGTATACCAACAGAAGTCCCGAATAAATTCTCCGCATTCATTATAACTTCCTTTCACCCAAGATGCCAAGAAAAGAATGAATCCATGTGCCAATTCACCTACTTCCTCTGGGATGGATTATCATTTCCCCCCATGGGATACGTACAGGAATGAGTAGTAGACACATGGCCAGGATGAGCATGCATTGAAAATCAAGGCGACAACGGATCACAGTCAACGGGTTTTGTAGTTTAAATGAACGGAATGTTAACTATTATAAAACCGAAAAACTACTTTTAATTTAGTCATTAGGACAAGTGAACGTTTTACGGATAAGGTATATTTTTATTCAATTTGTTAATTGTTAGAAAGTAAATCCATTACAAAATTCTTCGAGACTCATTATTTGTATATTTTTTTTAAAATTGACCTTATAAGTTCTCTAAAGTACTTTTATATTACTCTAATTATTAAAAAATGTTCAGTGTTCTTTTACATTTTATTATTTCATGTAGACTATAAATTATGCAATATAAGATAATGCATATAATTTATCCAGACTATTCTTTGTACCAAGAACTATCAACAAAAGATCTATTTGATACAAGTGAGTTAAGACTGCTGCTGGACATCACCTCGAAATAGGGCAGTTCTTGCGGAAGCAGAGGACGGACAACAACGCTGCGCGGGGCAAGGGGATGGCCGGTCGTTATCGCCGGGGGCAGCCGGCGCTGCCGCTACTAGCGTGCAACTTTGTGTGTACCCTTCGGAGCCCCATGCGTTGGCGTTAAGCACGCCTGCGGTCGGCCGTGCGGACTTTTCTTCTTGGCCCGAGCGACGGAACTCCCGTGGCGGTTTTTTTTCTTGCGCGGCGCTGGTGGCAGAAGCAGCGACGTCGTGAGCGATACGGCACGGCGTCGCCGAGATAAGAGGGTAGCGCACCTGCGCGTCTGTGCATACGGCGCCGTTCATTAGCCCCGGGGCGCAAGGCGTCACGACGTGATGAATGGCGTCGCCTCCACACCGGACATCCTCCACCCCTCGCGTTGGCCGTCCGTCGCAGCCCAGGCGCCGCTGCGCTGGGCTTAAGGCGAGAACCCTGTGAGACCCCGTCGGTGAATCTCAACGTGTGTACATAGGGTGGAGGCAAGTGGAGCGACAGGGTGTGAAGACGATGTGACGACGGGAGACTGGACAACACCGTGACGGGGCGTGTCTACGAATGTTTCGTGTTGCTTGTGACTTTTCGATGAAGGATCAGCCCGAAGGGATTAGTGAATTTTTCTCAACAATTATTTCCACTAGTTGGAGCAAGGATGTTTGAAATGATACGACATGTACGTCGTACTTTACCTACGTTAGTTGTATTAGAAATATGCAGGTGGCATTATCAGAAAACTTTATACTAAAAAAATTACCCTTAAATAATTATTGTACTTCAAGAAGTAATATAGCAACGTTAACTCACGGGTACATTTCTGAAACATAACATACATATATAAAAAATTTAACAAAAAATGTATAATTATTTTTTTAATTATTTTTAATTTGTAGATATAATCAAAAATGTAGAGAGCGGTAACGATTAGAAGGGTAATCTTACCACTAAATTTATCATGTTATATCCAAGAACAGAATGATTGGAAACTTTATGGAAAAAACATTTTTGTATCGGACGTCAGATTTAATATGGGTATATATGCTCTTAAACTTACTAATTCAAAACAAAACATTGCAGGTCATCCTACACTTTTAGGCAGTAAAAACAATTTTGATATTGAAAATACACTTTTTATTATCACTGACCCATGTCACTTCATATTCTAAAAGAAATGAACATCTCTACATTTCTTGCATTCTTTTTCCTTCACGATATCATCGAGTTCACGTGTTGCTCCATCAGCTCCTCAGAAAGAAGGCTGCTCGCCAGCTCTTGTCAAGGCGACAGCGATGTGGAAGGTCTGTTAACGGCGGCGGCCGTAAAGCGCCATTCGCGCCCTATCCAAGCCCCTCCACACCGCACCTCTTACGAGCTGTTTCGCGGTAAAAACCACACATTAAACATGCATGTGGCCGCACGCCTTCGCACCCTCCTTTCTCACTGGAGATCCTGGAGTAGGAGGTGAGACCGCATGTCTAAGCCACTGCTAAGCCACCAACGCCGCTGCGTCGCACAAACCGCAAGGCTATCTTACACGCATCACTATCCATCGCTACTCCGGAGAATGCCAAGACCTGTAATGCATATATGTGTAGCATGTTGCCTACCCCTATAGAGGACAGAAATTTGTTCAAACGAAAAACACAATGAGTTAGAATATCAGTTCCGTGTAATTCAACATTTTTTTATGATAAAATTTATGATATAACACAATTCTCCTCTTCAATACGTTGAAAACTAATATTCAGTAAATAATTTTTCTTTCAAAGTAAGGATGCTAACAGTCATTGTAGAAATACAACACAAAATTCTTGCGGTTTGACCAAATTATTTTCTCACTTTGCCAATGTTTCAGTAACGAAGGATACCTTCATCATGGCTTAGTTGAGTTTATAATTCACAAACATGGTCTCCAACTACCAACACATGGGTTAAATACCGAACAATAAGAATATCCTTGCACTGGACACCCATGCCATCAAACCAATTGTTGATACTAGTTACAATTTTTGTGATTGGTTTGGGGACAGGATATTCTTAATGTGTGTTTTTACCCATGTGCTAGAGGTTGAAGAGTTTGTTTCTGATCGTATAAACTATACCAAGCCCTGATGGAGGTAACGATCGTTACTGAAACGTTAGAAAAGTGCTAAAACTAAGAATTTGTCCGAACTGCAAGAATTTTGGGTTTTTACTTTTATTTCTTATATACAATGAATAAAAACCACTAGAAAATCATTGTTTTGTGACTTCCTCAGCTTGAGATTTCTCAAATGAATTTGGTATTTTGTATTTACACTAATTCATGTTTCGAATAAACTCTGAAATTATTCATCACGTATTTCCACAAGCAACTGAACTAAAACATCATACCAATTCTTTCCGGATCATTTTCTACCGACTCACGACATGATTTAAGCTTTAGAAAGTCACCATGGTAATGGTCTATAAAACTATTTATCCTTCAATGACGTGATTCGAAACAATTCACTCAATGCATCCAAGAATTGAGGACTTACACAACTTTATTTACCATTTTTACTTTTTTTCTATTTAAGCTATTTCTGGGTTTAATATGATCCATAATCATGTGTATAAGAATCATTTTGATCTCTTTTCATCTCGCAGGAATTTTTAATAGTGACCATGCCTGGAGTCATATGTGTAGAAATACGCGTGAACACAATTATTTCTTCCGTGAGCCATGGCACAGCAAAATGACACAGCAGTAATATAAATAAAGACAATATATTTTTCATTTTTCAGTACGCAGTACATTTAAATAATTTATTTCAAACATATAATGAAAGCATGAAAATGTAATCTTTTAAATCATATCCCAATTTTATGCATTAAAACAATTAATTTAATGGAAATTTCTCATTATTGCAAGGCTCTATGTAACTTGGTGGGTTCTTATCATACTACTTAAAGCTAATATTCTGACGTCCATGGGTAACTATTTTACCAAAACATTACATGATAAACTTAATAATTTTCACATTTCTCTACGACAAATATTCCGATAGATGAACACTGACAAAAAATAAATAAATAAAAATGAAATCAAGAAACCATAAGTTACGCAAATAATTTTACCACGATGAAAAACAATATTGATGTTTTCAGTATACTTGATGCTCGAATGCATGTTAGGCATTCTTTTTTCGAAAGAAAAAGAAAACTGATAAGGAGGAATCAATAATAATGCTAATAAGGCAAAAAATAATTGGAAAGAGCTGGGGCAATGTATAAAGATATTCACTCGGAGATACATCGGTGAGACTGGGGGAATAACAAATAAGTATCCCCAAGAACCATTTTGATTTGATCTCCTAGTTCACATTAACTAAAATAATTATCACTCATGAATATAGCGTTCAACTGTCGATAGTGTAGTTGAAAGGAAGTGCGCGAGAGGCGTCAGTGCTGCTTGCGGATTGCGCCAGCAGTACCTTCGGCAGCGGCTAGGTGCCCGTAGCGTTCGCACCGCCGACGCCCCCGCCTGCGTCACCGCAACCCGCGCTACAAGGCCCGGTCGCTGTCCCGCCGCTGAATGGCGCTCGAGATGCCATCTGGCGGCGACCGCCGTTATCTCACAGCGCCGCAGTAGCTTGCCGAACCTTCAGGCTTTTGTTTCAAATCTCACCCGCCAATACGCCCAAGCAAAGTTCGCGAAGTATGCGAAGAGAAGGCTTCGTTTGATATGTTGAACACAAAACCTTACACTTGTCTACACACACGATCATCGTAAAAGTAGTCCTTGAATACATCATTTGCAAGAAGGTTGATATCACACATTGAGTTCATTTTCTTCATATGTTAAAAGTATGTGCTCATTACACAACTGTATTAACTCAATTTTTGAGAACAAATTAATTGTAAAATATACTTTTGCTTCTTATTTAGTGAGGAAGATTTTGAAATAAATGAAAATTATCCTTGCATTAACAGTGAAACCTTCCTTGGCGTCTTGGTTTCGAAGAATGAACACAAAATGATACAGTTGAATAAACAGGATATATCAATTTTAAGTGTCATTGATCCCCGTATTTCATTATTAACATCATACAATTTGTAGATGCAAGCGTAGAAATGTGAATAATATAAATTTACACCATCGATAGTGAAGTGTACTATCACGTTCATCTCTTCCAGAAAAGTGCAGGAAACTTTAAAGGAAAACAGAAATCATTCAATTTCACGTAATGAAAGTATACCTTACATTGTGAAATGCTGACAACAATAAGGGTGTACAGTGTACACTTAAGAACAGTAATTAAACATAGTACTGTAACTTAAATATGTTTATATAAAGTATATTGAATAATGCTTAAATAACTCTAGTCAACCCTTCCCGGTTTCACACGGCGGTATTTGTTGTTGAGATGCCATTGGAACTTTATTATAATTTAGTATCAATTTGAATTACACGTGTACATCGAAACCATGGGTGATATCTTAAACAGTTCGTGATATTTAGTAAAAATTCGGAAACCACATTTCACTCTGAAAACATTTTTGAAATTTGATAAGGATTAATCAGTCAGTTTCTTCTACACATAAGCAACATTTGGTCTAAAGTTGAGTTCCTCTCTTTAATATTTTTCTCTCTACTCTGATATGTCAGACATTTGATGATACTTTTATTAGTTCGTGAAATATGACGAAAGAATTCTGTGTCATTATATCTTAACACTAGGAGTGAAATACTAGG
This sequence comes from Laupala kohalensis, assembly GCA_002313205.1. Classification (NCBI taxonomy): domain Eukaryota; kingdom Metazoa; phylum Arthropoda; class Insecta; order Orthoptera; family Trigonidiidae; genus Laupala; species Laupala kohalensis. The sequence goes on along the minus strand of NNCF01126410.1, from coordinate 841,916 downwards.
AGTGCAATACCTAAAAACCAAAAACTCATATCTATGAAAAAGAAATTAATAACGTTTACGTAAAAAGCAAGAAAATAACTCCATTACTTGACGATGTGTAGTGAAAATAGCGAAACTTCGAAAAGTCATGATTCACTCTAAATAACACTTTTGAAATGTGAATTACGAAAATTATTTTTAGTGAGCGTCTACAATACAATTGTAATATCCTGTGTGAATTTCCAGTTTCTATCTTTAATAAAGACAGAACAAAAATTACTAATGTGTCACTCATTCAGGATAACGAACCAAAAATTTCTAGAGTTTTTAGTCAATAAAAAAATAAGATATCGTAATTTTAGAAATCAGTTTTTATATTTAATTGAGAAATTATGTTTAATCGAGTTGAGTGGCCCATTTGTTCATTGGATATAGCGAACATAATACGTCAAACCGCAATTATTTAAAAATTAATAATTAAATAATCTAGTATGCAAGGAAACACAAATAAAAAAGGACATAACGGATAAAATAAAAATGTATATTCCATAATGATTATAAAAAAAATCACTACTGTTAAAAACTGAAATTAAAGACATGATTTCAAATTCAATTAGTTTGTGACGCAATTGATCATCGCTTTATATTGGTCATAAATGTGATGACGAGTATGAAAAGTTTGACGAGTACTACCCTTTATGAATTAAAGATGTATTTATTGAATTTATCAAAAACAAATAATAGCAAGATGCTTTTGTTTCTTTTATTGTTATTTCCCAATTCTTTTCATTGTTATTTCCCAATTAAATTGTTAAACCTACAATCTTAACTTACAAGGGACCTTTAAATAAGTGTGGTCCCAATTTGCTTTATACTGACATACTTGCTACTAGTATGCCCCGTAAAATATTTGTGAAGATGGTACACTGGCAGGTACTGAAAAAATACAAAAATAAGATTCATTTCTCACGACGAAGAACCATTTTTTGTCGTCTTCTTCGTACAACCCTGCGAGGAAGCAACGATTGCAGTTTCACTATTCAAAGTTTTCTCATTCAAGGAAAGAAAGCAAATGTAAACAAGAGATACATTTTGTCCACTCACATAGCACATAAAAGAGAATTAAAAATTAAAAATAAACGAAAATTTCATTTTTTTGAAACAAAAGACATAAGACTACATTTTAAGAAAAAAAAATTCTACTCTGACCTTAGAGCAGCATACAAATTAATGTTTTTTATAACTGTCGTAAAGATGTTTTACTTCAATTTGTCAATTTTGCCTCGTGCCACTCATTAGTGTTGTCAGGCAGATTACCTAATGCCCTCGTTTGTGTATATCGTGTGAAATCTTATTTTTATATACCTCATTTAAATGTAAATGTGGGAAAGGAGATGAGACAGCAGGATACGTTTTCCGGAATTGTGATTTTTATGGGAAAGAAAGAGCAGAGTATGTGCGTTATTTGAAATGAAGAGGAATCTGGAACATGACACGGAAAAAATAAAAAATAAAAAGACACGAAAGATATGAGAAAAACAAAGAATGTCACATAAATAGAACTAATTATATATATATATATATATTAATGCACCCTTTTATAGTAGTCTTGTGAACAACACCGTGCATTAAGATAGTTATAAAATAAAAAAATGAGGATTCGGTACTTCTGATGTGATTACCACAATTTATTCTGAAAATTACTTGGCATAAAAATATACAGAAAATGTACAAGAACACACAACTCTGCTACCCACACAATACAATATAAAAAGAAAAATCCCTTGCAATTGATTGCGCAATATTACATTTGGCTCATTCTATGGGTCCGTGCATTTACATTTATCACATATACAATAAATTATGGTCAAGAAAAATATCAAAACAGGCACGAAATGAGCAATATTTTATTCCTTTTTTTTCAGAAATTAATTAAATAGTTCTTTTAACACCTTTTCATCTCTTCTTTCTTGTTGAAAAACCCAAATTTTACAATAACTGCGACAGACTCGATTCCAATGAGACTTTCCCTTTTGCAAAATACTAGCTTCTCACTGAATTACAGAAATATGCAAATCCCTAATTAGCGTAATCACTTTGCTTAAATGTCCGCCTCACAGAGACGTATACTCACAACCAGCATATTTTCTTCGAAATCGTGTCCAACCACCACGGCCAGATACACCCCTTTTCTCCAACACAGGCTGCTACTGCTGCTACCAGGCTCTTACAGTGACCTTGACTCGACGACTGCTTACAACGCGGCTATTTTTCAAGCGCTCCTTCGTTCTCGATCGGCTTTGCGGCAAATTCTTTCAGTCCCCGACGTGCGACCGTTCTCGTATTCGTCCGATTCGTAATTCGGAAAAGTTTTCCAATGCATAAATGGCTTCACTTGGAGCCCTCGACAAAATATTTCTTACGCGTTCAACTTGCGTTTTACTCGGCCGTTCATTAATAATCGTGACTGTGATAAATACCACAAAATTTGAATCTTGTAAACTGCGTTTTTACGCCCTCTCGAAATTATCGAACACAAAATCAACGTTTTGAGGATTTACGTGAAATTCGGACCAACTCGTTCCCTCTCGATAATTCGCGTACGATTGAGACCGGATTCTCACCGCCGATGAGCCGCGTAAGACTCAAAGTCAACCGTCTCCGATGACCCGCGTAATAATGAGAGTGAATCAACCGTCTCTTCCGACGACTAGCGTAATAATGAGACAGATACCTGTCGTGTTTCCACCTTCTCAGTACCAATTATAAAATACATGCACGGTGCATTCCGCCAATCAATCGTCTCGTCGCCGGTTTTGCGTCGCTAACTTCATAAGGTGTATTCACATTTTCTTAGTTCTTACAATCAGATTTCAAAAGTTTTTCGTCTGTGTCCTATAACTCGCAGACCGCGCTTTTCTTGGCGCTCATTCAAATCGGTATTATTTGGTTTTTTGGTTTCTATTAAAGCCATTATTACNATATATATATATATATATATATATATATATGTATAAAAAGGACAGCAGATAATTGAACAAGAAACCTTGCAATGACAATGTTGTCGTCTGTCGTCTCCACTAATTCCTAACACCCCAACGACCCTAAGACGCCGGACACCGGCGGACCTGGGACGACTAAAGAAGAAAGAAGAGAAGCAGTGAATATAATTACATCTCTGAAAAATAATCAGGAAGAGCACAAGAGCGCAGGCGTGACATCGAGTGACAACACAATAACGAAATGTTGGAGGTAAGGAGATTAAGTTAAATGGCCAAAGAAAATTAAATTGAAAAAAAAATTGTGCCCACACGTGAGATTTACTACAATTCTTTTGTAAAGCAAGTCCTGAAAGAAATAAAATAAACTATATATTTACAAAGAAAGCAAAAAGCATTTATTTTATGTTATAAATCTGTTGTTTTTTATTTGTGACTATCGTCGCTTCTTGACATATTTCAACATTGTTTCATTGTTAATAATTCTCTAGGAGCAGGAAGTAACAAATAGTTTCATAGAAATTTGGTAATTCTTTCAGGTAAGCATTCTTTCCTCTATAGGGATCTTTTAGGCTCCTCTTATCCGGTGGGCCAGCAACGTTTTGTTTTTCAGGAACTTTTGCAAAAGAGGTGTCTGTGGTTTGACAATGCTTTGTCATATTTATTACTTTCACCGAACAGCACTGTGGCTTTTGAACATTGTTACAAAACAGACAAATTTACTCATACAAGGGGTGAAGTGGATTTCGCACTTGTGTCTTTCATTCTTCGCAAAATGTGTGATAATTTGAATGTGGATGGCTCGGAATTTAGCTGAAGAAAATGATCTACACGTTATAACAGAATGACAGTGATTATGAGTCGTGAGTGTCTGATCCTCAAGAAAGATATCATTTTCTTACTGGCAGACATGTGAGTACAAGAAACTAATAGCAGCAGATGTGGTAGTGAAGAAGAATCTATGCATTCACCTAACAGTTCATTAAGAAATATACATAATAGTTTCCTTGATGTCACATTAAATCCTATTTTGAAGAGCAAAAATGGATAAGAATGGATCCCTCTGGGTCCTCTGCTTTACATACATTAGGGCATAACGTACTTCGCCAGCGCACACGGACAATGTCAGGTATTGCGCTCCCTTCGCCTTTTTGAAACCTATTATTTATTTATTGGCGATGGAGGAAATCATTCACTGCATCAATTGTGAGGGTAAATATATTTCTGATAAAGAAGAAAAGATATGGTGCAAATTGACGAAAGCAGAATTTGATGCATTTCGTAGTGTCGTAATTTGTGTTGGGTTTTCGAAATAATGGGGTGTTCCAATAAGGGAATTATTTTTATCTGAAAGAATTGACCCGTTTTTCCCAGCAGTCATGTGCGTTTCCAGATTTGAAGACATCCGACGATGTCTGAACTTTGATGATAGAAGGCTCCGTGTTTCAAAACGTGCATGCTGAATAAGCGAGCAAAGTACAAAGCTCTAGTCGCAGAGAATTATTTTGCTCTACATGACAGTATATATTGTGGCGGAAGAAAAGAGGAACCGAACGAAAGATCTGGTAAAAAATACAGTGAAATAACTACTGTAACCTTTTTATAATGGAGGACATATTGCGACAGTGGACAATTTTTTGTCCATACCTTAGAATTTTTTAATCTTCGCGATCAAACAAACAAGAAATACCCACTAAACTGAAAATATAAAAACAACGGGGAATTATATTCTAGAGTTTTTGCCCACAACAACAACCAATGAGACTTATACAACATAATAGATTGTATATTAGACCCAATGCATGCATTGTTTTCACAACGATGCATCCTAATTACAATTAGAGAAAGACCAATACCGTTTGCAGGAAGTGCTTCAGTAGAGTTTGTAAACAACATTCACAAAATTTAATTGTTGGTAATAATTGGAAGTGAATTTTTTTTCTGTTTTTTTTTTTTGTGAAAATTAAGATTACAATATATTAAATTGCATCATCTAAAATATTTACGAAATTGTATAAATTGTTTCACAAGTTATTTATGTGATTTGTAAGTAGGGGGCTTCCGATACCCCTTAAGTGGATGTGTAATATTCACCTTCGGCGCATCAACGGGTTAATTTGGTTATATGTAAATGGACGTTAATTGAAGTAGAATCTTCTGAATATAATGTAAAACCATATATTGCACAGGCTGAGAAACTAGGAATAATTATAAAAATGCGGAATTAATGCAGACAAATGAATATGTGTGGGAAATTTCTATTAGAATCATCGTTACACTACGTTTATGAAGTAGGAGAGTAATAGGTTATCTTAGTTGTGCATCAAAATATATTTTTCACGAATTAAGAAACAGAAATTGAGGCATGAAAGAGAAATATTCAATACATGTTTACTAATAGCTCTCCTGACCTTTGTTATTTGATACTGGTATCAATGCTGATTTGGTCACAGTTTTTACGTACCTTTTCCCCATGTAGATACATGGATGAAAGGTATGCATAACACTTTCATTACCTCGTAACAGTAAAACTACCCCACGCAGAAATCGTTGACGTTGAGCCGACTAACAACGTATTTTGACGTCGATATCGAGTTGAAGGATAATAAACGACGCCATCCCGACGTCGTATTTCCCGGAATTTGAAGTCGAGACAACGTCGTTATGCGACGTAGAGACGACGATAATAAACTACGTTGTTTCGTCGTCGAGAACGAGTTGAAGATCGACGTTGGACTCCGTTACACGACATTGAAGCGTCTCAGTTATAATAATAATAATAGCGCATGGGTCTCCGCTCACGTTAATTGGGTCCCATTTCACTTTGGTTTTAACCCTATGGTCGGAATCACATTGAAATTTCGACGTTCCGTCTTTTACTGTGATCTGGTAGTGGAGGTTGGAACTCTACTTGGACGCATTTTTCGCGAAGAATTATTTTTGACGACATCTTATCTTTTACTTGTGTACGGAGATTACTGATTTACGTGTTTACTATTCATGGTAGAAGTAGTAAGACAAAGCAATACAAGAGGATGAAAACTCAGCTATTACCATGTTGCAGTAGCTCAGTGGTAGCGTGCTCACCTTGAGATACAAAGGACCCTGGCTCAAACCATACCCTACTCGAACTTGAAAGACGGAGGTTGTAAAACAGCGTTCTTATGGTGTAACAAACCTCATAGCATATGATTTAACTAGGTAGGACGGTGTATAATATCCATGAAAGTTGTAATAAAAATGATAATTCAACATTGTCAAGAAAGTCGTGATGACGACATTGTTTTGGCGTCGAATAAGCGTTTTTGTACGACGCTATGAAGACGCCATTCTCCGATGTTGAATCGACGTTGTATGCGTACGCCCTGGCAACGTCTTCGTGACTTTCTTTGACGTCGCCACGACTTTGACGACGTTGTAACGACGTCTTTACGACTCGAAATTTCTACGTGGGATGTCTTTGACACAGCATGCTCCGCATGAAATTACTACATCAACGTTTCAATAACGTTTCTGAATTAAAAAGTGATCTAAATACCGCGGTACTTCATGCAAATAACGTATAAATACTGTGTGACATTTAACAGTTACAACGGCTCCGATGCATACGGTCACCTCTTCACGAACAATCGTTAATCATCGCCGGTCATTGCAAATAAAATAATTATTTTACGTCAAGCATTTTTTCACTAAATATATCTACTATTTGAAGTTGCTCTTTCCCAATCTTATTACTCTTTTGATTTACTGATTTTTCCTCTTTACTTTCACATATTTCTATTTGAACGGACATTTGACCAAGAGAGAGAATAAGTTCGACGGGAGACTTGTTCCGCATGGAAGATATAGGTCACTGCACAACTGATCAAAGCAAACTCTTTGGTCAACGCATAGGTATGCCCTTAAAAATATACTCCACGAAAATTCAATAAACATTGTAGATAAATACCACTGTGAAGAATTGCCGTGTATGGGAAGTAAATGAAGAACCTATTACGGCACACAATTCGCATTTTCCCCAACGATATTTGTGTGTCCAGAATTTGGTTAAGAAATTACTTCCAGGAGTGAAATTTTCAGTTATTCACGAACTAACAGAACCCTGATTGTAGGAATACGGATCCATAAAAGTATAAATATGTCCCTCAATTCTCCATATATAAATTGTCATTTAGGGCTTTTTTCCTCATAAGTCATGAGTTTATTGTGTTGAATGCATGTTGTACATTTTTTCTCTCCTTGGAGCTAAACGTTTGTCTTCGCAAGCAAAAGTGAGTAGTTAGGGCAGAGGTGACATTCTCTTTTTTGGTTCATATTATTCTAGATTTGTTTCACGACATTAAATTACTACTTTTAGTAAATAACAAATTTTCTCTATTGGGTCAATTAATAATCACCGTATAATAAATCATAGGAGATCAACATATGATGGAAAGAAAGTCAAAAGTTCATTTCAAAATTCAGATCAATGATTAATCTTACTTTCTATAAATCATTAATTTTTTAACAAGTTTAATGAAACCAATTTAATGAAATCAAATTTTTAGTCAAAAAAGCAGTTAAAAACTGTAGGACAATATCTCTTTTTCAGTTTTTATACATTCAAATTTGAAACGTAAGTTCTATTCTTTTCATTTTATTTACATTATTGCTTCCCCATTTATTATCCGAAATAATTTTTCTCGGTGAGAAGATGCATTTCCATATTTCTCTGAATAATGGTCACAACATTATTTTTGAATGATGAGAATTGAAGATAGTTAAATTGTCAAATTAAAAATTCGTATGTCACAAATAAAATTAATTTTATACAAATGATGGATTTTTAAAAGGTAAATATAATTTCTAAAACATTTCCAACATCTTCATAGTCATAGAAGAAATGTATATTGAGCGAAAACCGAGAGATTACTATTTCGCATTTCCATGAATTGAGCATTTTGAAAAAGCAATCGCCTTTCGACAGAAACACGACTGTTCTCGTTTCGCGCATGTCACTGTGAGGACCACGCGCGAGGTGCGAGGGCCGACGCGAGCAAATATGGGGTCTGCTTCTCGTCATTGTACGGTGCATCGAGCGAACGGACGCTGCTCCAGATTATTCAGAACGTCTGTCAGGAAGCGGACGCCCCGCCGCCGCCGACCGAGCTGGAGGGTAGCGACACAATTAAAACTTCTGCCGCTGCTGCAAGACGGCTGCCTGCCAGCGCGCCTCTGACAGCCAGCGCCGCCGCCGGCGACGAGTGTGGCGGACTTGCCAAGTTGGGGGCAAGGGAATGCGCCGCGAGTAAGTGACGATCGCGTCTGAAGCAACACCGTCGCTGCAACCTTCTTTATCAACTGCCAGCGAACACTCTTTGCTGACGTAGACTTCGAAAGAAATCGGTTTTTTATCGAAACATTAGCGGCATGTACGCAAGTAGTTTTGGAATCCAAGGGATAGATATGTCTCGGTCATCTGTACCTACCGCGTTGTCACCACATAGAAAGCGTCAACTCGACAAATAACTTTCATGCAAATGACTTACTGCAGTAAATCATTTTCATTAAAACTATAATTCTTCGAAATAGAGTGGTATCTCCGTTCAGCATCTTACTGAAAACACAAACAACGTTTTGGTTCAAAGTATGCAAGATACTCCGCAGAATGAGATGAACACAGAACATATGGAAACTTTTCCAAACATGTTATATCCATCACAGATTTGAAAGTCAGAAATAAAATTTCCTCAGCTTTATTTCATTGTTGAACGTAACACCAATTTGATTTATTTAAAATACCTCCAAGAGATTGATCGAAATACTTCTTTTTGGAAATCCACTTTTGTATACAGTTTTTAACTTTTGAATTTACTGATCAGTATTTGGAGTTGTGTGAGGGAGTAATGTGTGGTTAGATAGAGATATAACGGTATAATGACCTATTTAAACTAGGGTTAATGAGATGAAACACTTGATTGTCAATCACAGGATATTCCTCTTCATGATATAAACATCCTCCGAGTGACAGAAGGAATCCCATTTCAACACATGGCAGGATTAAAAGCTAATGGAAAATCCATCACACTGTTTTTCCATCGCTGAATTTTTCACCACGCAATTGGTAGCGGCTGTTCTGCAACTACGTTTCATTATAAATATTATCTGTGGACAAGGAGATACCCGAGTTCACATTCCAATAAACAACGATCCAGAAGCTGATTTTATACGGATTATTTATTTTGTCACATACCAAAAGCGTTAAATGTTCATTATTATTGTATTAAATATGAATCCGAAGAAAATCTTCGTTTTATAAATGTTCAGAAAATACCTCGGAAGCTACCAGGACAAAGCTATCCAATTAGACTGATGATAAAATGTAATCTTAGTAAAATTGGTTTAACAGGCAAAGTGATTCCAATACTTCGACACAATTAAAATGACCTATTTTTTATAATCCAGCTTTCATTTGAAACTTCTGGGTACTCATCTATTGAAGCACAAACTTGGGTTTACGAGTTTACTATAGCAAGTGTTTTCAATTTTTTTTATAACAGAACATTTTTGTAATAGGTAACGATAGAATAGTGCTCTTTTCCACCAAGAATGCAGCAATAGTTAAAATAATCAAAAAAATTAAGGATCAATCAAATCAATTTGATAGAAATTATAGTATGCCACTATGAGATATGTTAGACCATATCTACGTCTTACTATAATTTCAACTGAAATACAACAAAGATTGAGAGCACCACATAATACCACATGTACTTGCACATGTCTCATGGAAAACTTGAACGTAGTTAGACAATACTCTTCTAGAGCGTCAAGTCGAAGAACGTAAGCAAATTCATAACAATTTTGATGAGAAGATATTTATCTTGTTCGTATGTTGTATCTACATTTAAATATATTTAATAAGAGAAGAGCCACGTAGTTACTTCAGGACATCAAGTTTCTAAAACAATTGTATTGTGGATACACTATACAAGCCAAAGATATGCAACAATTTTGATTCTAATGTGGTTACATTAATAAGAATCTCTCACTCACAAATTTCATCGAACAACAAAAGTAATATATTCAGGCTTAACGTCATCATGACAACATCAGGTAAGAAAACAATACATCAAACTCGAATAAAGGCAATTTTTTGGGGAAAAAAATTAAATCATTGATAATTAATTATCTCAGTTATTTAACGTTGGGAACCTTTCCTTCGGGTTACTCGAATAATTAATCTAATGCAATTGATAATGCAATTGATAATGCTAATTTTGCTTGATAATGATATTGCAGTTCATATTCCACTTATTTATTTATCAATAATACTAATTATTCATTACTAATTGATTCAATCCACTACAACAATAACAATTCAAGTTTATAATTCATTTAATATCTTAAAACTTACCAGGCCATTAATTGGAGTAATTATATGTATCAGATAATCCCCAGTCCACGCCTTAATATTTTGAATTGTAAACCAATTTTAATTTTTAAGAATTTATATGATTCGTGAAGAATTTTATCAATCGACATCAGAAAACCATTTTAACCGGAAAAAATATGGCTAGAAAATGTGTTTCATCCATAAAACATATCACGTATAAAACATTCAGAACCAATCATTTATAATGGAAATTGTTACTTGTCACAGTAAGGAAGTAAATGATCACATTTTGGTCGAATAATAAAAAATGTCGAGGTAATGAAGGTGATGAGCGATATATCAGTTCGAGTGTTACATTAATAACTCCAGGAAAATTATGTGTTGCGTCCACTATTGGAATAAACAAAGAGACACGTAGGTAGCACAAGTGTGTGAAATGATGTATATAATTCCACGACACACATATGCTGAGTCCATCATTAGAACAATAAAAAACTCGGAAATCATACAGTAAACACAAACTCTCCCAGAAATAAGATGTATTTATTGTTTCATACTAATATTCCACTAAAAGATTAAGAGTAATGAGTGGTATAAAATAGCTGTTTCCAAAAACTGCAATTTAAGTGATGAATGTGTTAAGTCTGATTACATACTACGAATGAACTAAGTTTTTCTGATACTTATAAGCAATATTTCAAGAAAAATATCACAATTTATTTAGCTGGAAGCAAAAATTTTCTAAATGTGATATACAGTAATGATTTAAGAAACCAATTTATCCGTTTAAATACTATAAGGAGGGGTAAAACCCATGAAACATACAATATTTTTGTGAGAAATTTCTTATTTTGCTTATAAGTAAGTATAAAGTATGTTATTTCACATCTTGCTTTACCAAAAGGTTAAATAATCTAAGAAGAAAACAATCTTTGGAAAAAAACTAAAGTGCAAACGAATACATTAATAAAATAGATAAGTATAATTTCACATACAAATTGTTTTAAAGCTATTTCAAATCAATCCTTTTATAAATAATACGACGGGAATGAATTAAAAGTATTCGTCTGAAAAGATCCACTATGTTTACCTCGGAAACTGCAAGTTTCTTAGACGAGTGACTGGTGTATTAAGGGGAAGCGAGAGAGAAACACTTGCCACCTCTCGTAAACAGTTTACAAGCACCGTCCGGATTGTGGCTGCTCGCATAAAGAGAGTGGGGAAAATACACAAAATTTATAAGTAGCATATTATTTCTTTTTAATCTCATATTTCCACTGCAATTATTTATGTTGAATTAAAGCCATTTTGAAGAAATAGAAATAATCTCACAAATCTATTTGTGATATTACGAAGCTTAACTTGCCATTGTTTTGGGGTGGTTGTATTGAAATTCACGTAGTTTAATTTTTTTACCGTTTTATTTTCTTAAAGGACTTCAAACATAAACTAAACTTCTGTTGGGGTTAAAAGAACCAACGACAACGGGGAAAAAGTGATCGTGGCTTTGTGCCCCGCAGTGAATAATATAACACCTTACTCTGCAATAGTGTGCTATAGTTTTAAACTTAGCCACAATTAGGTTTTTGGCCATCTTCCACACATATTTTAGCTATGTTTTTAAGAATATAAATTTTTTTTGCAAAAAAATTGAGATCACAAATTTGTTCTTGAGTCTAAAGATTTAGATAAAAAAGGAACCAAGGATATTTTATTGCGTCTAGAAAGGTGTGCCTTACTTTTAAGATAAGTTAGAAGTATAATTAATAAACATATCTCGTAACTGTAGTCAAAAGTCAATGTAAGATTCTTTAAACCTTTTAGCTTCTCCTTGTACTATAATTATTTTGTGAACTATATTATAATGAAGAATTATATTTACTGCTGATTTATTTTTAAATACAGAACTCATAAATAAGAAAAAAAAGCACGTAAAATAAATGGTTTTTTATAATTATCATAATCATGATATGATGGTGATTGTTCTCGAGCAGAGAATAATTGTCTGTAATTACAAAGAAATGATAGATACCAAAATATTATAATAAAGAAAAAAATACGTAATGCTAATGTAGGAGATTTTGCAAGTAAGCCAAATTCGGTATTTCAGATTCGTAATTCAATATCATGTTCAGTATATTATAGATTATTCTTTGTATGTGGCAATTTAAATTAATAATTTTTCAACAAATATTACATTGTTAAAATTTACAATTACAATTTTGTCCAATATTTATCTTGGTTCAGAAAATTATCTTAGTATTGATCTCGAGAATTTTTGAAGTGTGGCGAAAGAAAAGATGAAGGATATAATGAAGGATAAGTAGAGACAATATTATGCCAAAGAGAGAACTTCAGAAACGAACCAAAAATTTTTACCAAGTGTCTTGGGATATACTTAAATTGCTTATGATGGTAAAAGAGAAGAAAACCCAAATGTGAAAATAAATATAATATATTATATTTCATTATCAACATAACATACATTTTCATCAGTTCAATAGCAACAAGATTTTCTGTTGTGAAGATCCATACCTGTGGTGTTTCAGGATCTAGTGGTCATAAAAATACATCGAAGTCTCATTCATCCTAGCGATGGGATGCTTCGCGTGCTCACAAGCTCTTTGATTCCACAGTAGTCTTCCTCCCCTTCTCTTTCTCTTCCACAGCTCGTCGCCGCCATAGCACAGAGAGCTAGCAACGCCATCGTCAGAGTGCGCACCGCCATCTTTGCGTCACAGACACCCCTGCGTCTTCTGCCAACCCACCACCCTCCAGCAGTGCGTCCATTTAGAAGTTGGCCCGCGGACCGGTGAGCAAACACAAAACTGCGCGGGATCGCTAACGAACTAACGAAGTAACGCGGAGACAAACAACGCAGCGGCAGACGACAACCGTGCGACTTGTGGAAGAGAGGTGGCAACGTCTCTGGGAAAATGCTTGAGAGCACAAAGACATCCATGAAGATGATACGAAAAATTGAGATCTATCAGTATATTCGAAGACAAATCGCATTTTTTGTATTGTCCAATCAGTACGTTTTTTCTACAGTTCAATCAGTACGTTGCAACACCAACTTATGCTTGAATTCTGCAGAGCAGATTGCTTAATCAGTTTCCTTCAAAGTGATGAGAGGATAACCGATCTCGCGCAGTGAAAATTAAAAATTATTATTTTTCGATCAATTTTTCAATAAATTATTCGTACAGGTACTAGATCTATACGCTCAACCTCGGGAGAACTAGTGTTTATGCTCCCTAAGCTATAAGAGCACAGAAATTTCAGGGAAAATATAATTTTCACTCAGCGATGAGACATATCTCCACATCACCTTATTAATGATGCATTCTCTCTCATGATAATATCCTCCTAGGAATTAAAGTGTAAGTAAGTTGCTGACACAAATATAAGTGAATTGCATGATGCGGAGAAAACTTTGAACTTATTTCTACTACTAATATTATTATTATTATTATTATTATTATTATCCTGAAAATGTTTGCAGTACAAATACTAATGTCGACAAGCTTAGTTATGCAGGAATAGATTTTGCTAAAAACTCTAAAAATTTGCTCAAATATAGAGAATTCAGCATTATTAGAAGACAAAAACTATTCGAAATAAATGTGAATATTCTTCTTCTAATTAAGTAACAAAAGATGACATAACGTCTTCTTTTAAATAAATCCTTGGAATACAACCTTATATTATAAGCAAACAAATTTATTTGTATGAAACTTGCACTGCAAGTCAGTATGATAAAGAATTAAAGACACTAAAACTGTCAAGAAAAATTTCACATTTTAATTCTTTATCATAGTGACATGTAGTGCAACTTTTAACAAATCATTTTGTCTGCTTATAACATAAGGTTGTACTCTAAGGATTTCTTTTTTTAAAGTAATTTTACAAGTAGAACAACAAACGATTTTGCCGGGACTATACGGTGAATGTTCCACTCGTTCCAACAATATATTCGTAACAGTTCCTCCGTTGTTCTTGCTGTGTAAGGGCGGGTATTGTCATCCAGAAGAATCACTCCCTCTGTCAGGAGTCCAGGTGGCTTGCGGCGAAGGACCTGTCCGAGTTCCCGCAGAGTAGTGCAGTACGACGCGACATTCACAGTCTCACCGAGAAGCTGGAATTTCTGCAGTGTGACTCCTTGCATGTCCCAACGCACGATGAGCATAACCTTGCAGGCTGATGGAATCGTCTTGAACTTTTTTGTTGTTGAGGAGCTGGACAGTTTCAATTCAGACAAGATCGTTTAGATGTGGGTTGAAAACGGTGAACCTCAGACTCATCCTCCCTAACAATTCGTACCGTGAAGTCCTCTCCTTCCTCTGTGTACCGAGGAGGTGCTGCAAAGACAGACCCATTCTCTTCTTTTTGAGTTGCTCAGACAATTGGTGTAGCACCCATCGTGCACAAACTTTACGAAAGTGCAACTGATCATGCACGATGATGTGAACAGTCTACACGCGCGCACTACATCATCGATCGTCACGCTCCAGTCATTACGAATGATTTGTTCCACACATTGCACTGTAACTGCAGTTGACACCTCCGCAGGGAGACCAAGACGCTCCTCATCTCTTATGTTTTGCCTTCCCTTGTTAAACTTCTGGATCCTATTCAATATAGCTTTCCGCGAGAAACAGTTGTCACCATAATCGGGATGGATTTCGCGATGCACTTCTTCTGTGGACAGTCATTTGGCACACAAAAAATGCACATCTGCACGCTGTTCTTCTCGTGTACACTCATGCACTTCGTGCACTGGCTACCTCTGACTGACTGCGTATCTACGAGATGTCACGTAGCTTAAACAACAAGCATACATAAGCTGCCATCCGCTGGCAAAAAAATGTGCTCGTAATTTAAAATGGTATAAGAGAAACTGACGTTTGTGAGTGATATATTGGTATGCCCTCGTATATTTTCATTTATTATCCCCATAATCTCCTCATTTGGCATGTGTTTTTGAATTTTCGTTTTTCTTATTACTATTCTAATCATAATTTTACCATATCCCATTACGAATTTTCATGTACTATTTCCCCAACAATTGTTATAAACTGATAATTTGGATACAAATAACAGTGAATGATGTATCATATATTTCATTATTATGAGTATCTTAAGAGAAAACTAAAAATATTGTGATAAATCTCGATATGAAAGTTTCTGAAAATTTGTATCAGTTAACAACACAGATAAAACCTGACACAATCACATCATAAAATGCTATAAAACAAAAAAAATGAACGTCATCACCACATAAATACTTCCTTTAATGGTCTAAATACGATACTCCATTTGTATGATTTGCTGCGTCCAGTTACACATATGCTCTGGGGCATTTCTGTATTAATGTATAAGATGATGATATTAATTGTAGATATTCACATTTTATCTTATTTTATCGTGAGAGAAGTTTTATGTTATGCGACCATCCACCATCCTGGAAACTATAGCTCATAACAGCCTTCGACCTTTTTGGGGGGCGATCGATAATTTAGTTATAAAATACAATATATTTAACATTATATATCTCAACAAAATATTGCAATTTAGATATTGCAATCATAGAGGTAGTTCTGATAACTTTCAGTCAGGTGAAAATGGCGACGAGCCGGGAATGGTCTGGGTGGAAATAATGTACAGCTGTGGAAGGCGAACGGGTGGTGTAGTCGTTAACACCCCTGTGATAGAAGAAGGAGTCCCGGGTTCGATTCCCGACTCGTCGCCATTTTCACCTGACTGAAAGTTATCACATATCTTCTCCACGTGTAGGGTAAACGGAAGAAAAGTGTATATAGAGGTAGTTATTTTTTTAAAATTCCATTGTCGAGATACGTCGAGAAACGTAAAAAAAAACTCTCTTTCCTTGATCTGCCCACGAAAAATTAGCCAGTCAGAAGTGGATCATCACAAATGGGTCACCTCCAACGCGTATTCCAGCGCAAACACTACGACAGTAGTTAATATTTGTTTCGGTAATATTTTGTTCATTGATGTGATCAGGCCCGAAACCTTTTCTCTTCCCAGGGACTTTTTTTGTATAACGGTTAAAGTTATTTGTCCTTGAGAGATATTAAATTTCTTCAATTGTTTTTCGGTGCAATTAATTGAGTAAGAAATGATATTTTATGAAACAAACTAATGATATTTTATATAGAATTTTATTACAACTTTTTAAAAAAATCAGAAGGATCACGGATACCCCTCCTGCCAGGGAACGTGCCTGGCTATGATGTAGATTAATGACAATTCCAGAAAATTAATGCGTGATATTTAAATATTTAGGTTCTTTTGTCCAATAATGATTAAATTACAATAATATTTTAGTAAAAAAATAGGTAAGGGAGAAAAAGTTATGTGTCATTGTGGGTAGGAAGATACACCAGAAAATCAATAAGAGATTGCGATTTGTATGGACCGGAAAGAGCAGAATTGTTAACGAGGATGAGAGAATTTGATATGACCAACATTTGTTACGAGAGAAAATTAATTAAAACCTTGAAGAAGTTTAGAGTTTTTGTAAAATTTACTAGAAACATCGGAATAATACAAGGTGTGAGGCAAGAGTGATGTGAAGGAGAAGTATATGAATAAGGATATGTTAAGAATTAAAACCCCGGAATGATTTCGTTAAGTCAGCGTATAGTCTATGGTATGTTTCAGATCGAAGCAAATTAAATTAATAATATCTTAGTAACTTATTTCCTTAATTCTGAACTCGTCTCATTATCCACAAATTATTTTTCTCATCAATTTTAAACTTTTCCATCCTTTCATACCTCAATTGGGTTAAAGTGTACTTCGTTTGTTAAATCAAACCACAACACCATGGTTTTAAACAAATAGTAGTAACTATTTACCTCTTCGCATTTATAGAGGATTCATTAAAAGTGAATGTGAAGAGCATCTGTTTCGGAATATTTTTTACAAGCTTTAAATTTTATTTTCTGATAAAAACAACTTAATAATTTCCTAATGAATAGATTACTTTAATGTTTTATGAACCAATATTATATTTAAAGTTTAGATTAATTTATACCTATAGTTATTAATTTTTGTTACAGTTTTGTTTCATAAAACAAATTTTTGTATTCGTAATTCCTTATTACGTAGTATGGTACGAAATAATAAAAATGGTATGAAAATTAATTCCAATATTATATGGTGCACGCTGTTACCATCCATATATCTGACTTCATGGGTTTCCAATACAAATCATATTTTAATTTTCCTTCACAGTCTCTAAAGAGTAACGTATGTAATTTATGTAAATATGTAAATTTACTGTTGTTTGCTCTTCCAATAGAGAATTAAAATTTCATATTCGTGTCAGAGATGTCCAAAAACAGACTTGCTCCTAGTAAGATCAATTCCTAACTTGGTTCTAGTATCACACCTGAAATACTATTACAAAATAGCTATTGCATGTCTCACTAGACAATTTCTTAAAATAAGTGCACTTTTGGGATATTAAAACACGGGCACAAAAATCAGTATGTTTTAATTTGTGTTAAAAAGGTTTTGTTCTTTTTACAAGTCTATTTATCTCATTAGCAATTGGAAATTTTTTTCAACTGGTAGTTGTATTTCTGGAACGTCGGGATCTATATTGTCCTTGGCTGCCTTGCGTCAGATGCAAATTATGAAATCTACAAGAGCAACAATATGGTTGATTCGTATTTTGTTGTAAGAATAAAGAATCCAAAATTATGAACTTCAAGGAAAGTAGACCCACCGTACCCCCGTGAATTTTGGTATTTGATACAATAATTTGTAATGGGTAATATTCGTAAACTTACACTTTGTAATTTTTTAAAAATATAATAATAAGTTCAAAAAGTACGTTTTCTTTTCAAAAATTAATAAATAAATAAGCTGGGTAGTTCCATTGTAATGATCAATTTTTAAAGTGAAGCAATATAATTAAATAATTTTGTCAGTAAAGTCTGAGTCATAAATACCCGGGTAGATATAATTATTTACTGAGTTTTAGGAATATTCCCAAAGCTTTGTCTAACCGGGCATTCTACATTGCTACTTCGTCGTAATTAAATTCTACATACTCTATATACGAATAATACAAAAGTAGTTTTCAGAATAGCCAACTTGTACATTAAACAATTTATTATGAAATGATCAAAATAGCGTTACATGGTAATTTTTTAGCAAACCCAGTGTTAAAGCGATTTCCATCAAACCCCAAAGTTCGAAAATCCCGTAGTTCTCCGTTGTTATACCATTTATGTTTCATGAATTCCTCAATATATCATCCGATATTTGATTTGGAACGTGAAACAGTTGTAAAGAACAAAATATTTGACACCTGCTTCCCTTTTATGGCAATATAAGCACCTCCACATAGAGAGCACGTCGTTTTTTCCTCTTTAGCTAGACGACAAACCGAGACACCCAAAAGCTCATGAAAAAGTGCTTAGCAATGAGCAAGTGAAAATAGAATAAGATGAAGTGAGAAGAGGGAAGTAAAAGAATAGGAATGAGAATGAAAAGACTAGGAGTAGAATAATGAGAAAATAAATAAGAAATATGGAAACGTTCAGTAAAGGAGAAACCGAAGGTGATAGTAGGGAAGTCACCTATAAAGGCAAAAAAATATAAGGAAGAGGGGTAAAAGAGAACTTATCAGCAAATGTAAATAAATAAATACATTTACTGTCAAAAAAGCAGTACAAACTGCCACGTGGAGGACAATAATCTAATTTACTCTCCAGAATAGCTAGGGACCATACCATCAATTCTGATCAAAGGCCCTAAGACAGAGGCGAATTGAAAAAATTCAGCAAACTCCTAGATAAGATAAAAAGTTAGCTACGTGTAATAACACTAATAGAGTATCAACAAATTTGTAATTTAACACAAAACTTTATTTCGCATGTACGTATTATTATCGAACTGTGAGAGAACATGTGATTGCATTCTGCATGAGGCATTGGGTTATACCCATCGTTGTATAGACGTAATGTATAAATGATGTATAAATCGATGCAAACACCGCGAGAGAGTGATCAGAACCAATACTCCTTTGTGAGTACTTTATTAAGTTTAATTGTGGATAAGAATATATGCGCGTAGCACTAGATAAGAATATGCAAACATAAGTGACTTTTACACGAGGTAATAAAATATTTTGTAACTAATAATTAAGGTAATGAAAATTATACATGTATTTAAAATAAACAACAGTGCTACTTTAAATACATTTCGACTATTAATTCTATATACTCAAACGGAAAAGATAGTGATCAGTACCAAAAACCTGTGCAGAAAAGACGTATTATATCAACAGCTTAAAACTATTTATCATTATGAGAAGGAGTGAATTGATATCGAGAAATAAAAGTTATGTATTATTAGAACGAGTGGGTGGTAGTTTGAAGTAGTAGAGAGTGAAAAAAACTGGAAGAAAAAGACGTCAAGGGGTGGGTTGAAAACGGGAAAAGAGAACGACATGACGGGGTGGCCGGTGGATGACTGAGTTGGGTCACAGAATAAAAAACGAGGGGGAGATGGTGACAGTAACGATGGAGACGGAGATCCATTCTGCCTTATGCATGTATGGTATCATGCATGTATGGATGTGGACTCTACCCTATGCCCCGGCAAACAGCGTCTCTGCCGGCCGGGAAGCGATGACACCATGGATCCCGCAAAAGCCGCCTAAAACTGCCACAAATCTCAAAGCCTTACGAGATGGTCTCAAGCAAAATGAAAAGTATATTCCCTGAGTCTCAGTTCATCACCTCTTCACAATTGTTTTTTTTTTCATGATATAGATTTGACAATTCCCACAATATATTCTGTAAATGTTTCTTTATCGATTTTTTCCTTTTGTGTAATAAATTGTGATATTTGACCAGTATATTACATTCGGAAGACAAACCAATGTGCGAAGATAAGAATTAGAAAACAGAAAGAATATTACTAAGAATGACAAAAATAGTGTAGTAGTCGATCACTGTCATATTAAAGATCATAAAATAAAATGGGAAGAAATATAAATTTTAGATGAAGAAAACTTTCAAAACAGATACACCGACATTGCATTTTCATTCAACGAAGTCGTCAAAATATCCAAAAATATCTTATAACGGTGAAGATATAATAATAATAATAA
>NNCF01126410.1:807748-821270 GCA_002313205.1 Laupala kohalensis | reverse complement strand
ATAAGAGACAGCCCATACGTAGCTGCCATTACCAACAAAATGTTGAACCACAGTCCAGCCCTCCCCACTCGTCGACTCCCTCGAGGCGACAGTTTGAATAAGCTCCGCGACCATTCATCAACTAGCGCCGTGAGCTGGAGTCGCTGGCCAGCATCTTCCGGTCGCAGTGCGCCTTCCCTCCCTTCTTGTGCACTGGTTCAGGCTGCTGTATCCAGGCGCTGGACGCTCGTCTGTCCCCTGTCACCGTACTTCCTCCGCCGGGCGGACGAGCGTCGACGCGAGCTGCGACCAACAGCGCTTTTCCACGAGGGGACTACTTCCTCGCTCAGTCGCTTCCTAATGGTTCAGCTAGAGGATTTGGGAGCATTTTCCAAAAAATAAAGAGCTTGTCGTAATCATTTTAAATGCTATCGTATTATCAAATAATAGGTTCCTAAGTGTATTGAAAAGCAAAGAAGATTTAAAAAGTGCTTAATGCAACATTTATAATCAATGCGCGACATCCAAAGATTCAAGGAGATACAGAATACACACCATTTTGTATATTGCTTATTTTTACAATTTATAATTATAATTTGTCGATTCTTTCTAAATAAATTACTAATATACACGTTTTGCTCATCGTTACGTAAATTCTAAAACACACCTTACTAAAACAATTGTAATGAAGACAACAATGATCTGAACACTTGAAACTATTACAAGTACTATTCAGATTAATCATGTTACGTCGAATGAAAATGAGAGACAGGACCGGGATTCGAACCCGGGACCTTGAGCTCTACGCGCTCATGCGCCTACCAACTGCGCCATCCCGTTCGCCTCTCAGGCCCATCTACCATTCTCATTCAACTTGTGAAACCCAAAGACCTCGTAGAGCTCAAGGTCCCGGGTTCGAATCCCGGTCCCGTCTCCCATTTTCATTCGACGTAACATGATTAATCTGTTACCTGGCGGTGAGGTTCACCGTAATCTAAGAGATTTCTAAGTACTATTCATTAATTCAAATAAATGATAATATATAATTCAGTAAATCAATAGATGCGATGTGTTTGGTCATCAGCTAACTGATTAAAGATTTTTTCTCTAAATGAATTGTATGAAACTATTGTAATAATAGATTAGAATTAAAAAGTATTGAACAAACTACCTTCAGCAAAGGATAATTTGAAGTGTAATTTTTTAAGAAAAACAAATCGAAATTCATGTTAATTTTGTTTATAAGCAGTTACATGAAGCAACAGAGTATATATAATATCTGGTAGTCAAAATAAACAAATAATTAAAGGCTGACGACCTTATGACGGACGAATACTATATATTTTGTGATATAACGTTCACATCGTTTTGACTTTATGATGAAGTCGTCGTCAGGTGTTACAACACCACGCAAAGTGAAACGTTGTGGACTTTATATCACGAAATATATAGTATTCGTCCGTCATAAGGTATTCCGTCTTTAATTATTTATTTATTTTTATTATATAATGGACGTTAATTGTTGTAGAACTCCTGATGAATCTTCTCGAATGAATCAGCCGAGAAATAACAACAGACAAATTACATATCCAGAGTGTATTGGACTAAATGTAACATGAATGATATATCTATTATTTGTAGTAAATATTTTGCTTAAATTAACAGTTATACATTCCATTGTGAAATTTTGAAATCTCATTGTAAACAACATTGACTTCTCCTGATATTTAGAGCGATGCATGCACATTAAATAAATTGAAACAGAAATATTGTTGATGATTTTAGGCGAAGTAGTTGAATATTTATTGCCATCATATGAAAACTTACGATGAAATAAATAAAGTTGACTTTAATTTTAATCTCCCACATCTAGTAACTCATCAATATTCGTGCCTTGGGATTTTTGTCGGTTCTCCTATTCAGTGTACTTAAACTCTCAGTATAGTATTGAGGAAACTGCTTTGGAAAATGACATATTCGTAGTTGAAATTCAAGAAGATGGACTCAAATAAAATTAAAGAAGTAAAATTTAGATTACACGAAACAGAAAACCGTTTTCAGGAATTAGTAATCAAGTAAATCATAGTTCTAAAGCTTAATGCACATTTTTATAACTTTTGAGTTCATACGGATACTTTCATATGGTTGGTTATAAATGAAGTAATTCTACAATTATGTCAATTAAAAAATCTCGAAAAGTTAAATATATCTTACAATGTTCTTGGGACGACACATAACATATTTATTGTGATTTTTTAATTACACGTTTCGGCTCTAGATTTCAGCCTTCCTCGAATTCATGTAATATAATGAAGACGGAAAATATCTCCAGTAAAGTTTTATTTAGTTTGCGTAAACATTTAGAAACCTAGTTCAAGAACTGTTTTAAATATCCGTGGGCGTCAAAACTTGATAAACTTTTAGAAATATTTTCCAATTTTCGTATTACATATCTAAACTAGATGATTACCCAGCGTTGCCCGGAATTTTTCTTAGACTAATCCTCTTTTACTTAGGAAAAAATAAAATTTATCTATATTGTAACTATATTGTATCTATACTTTTAATTATTGGTCTTTAAAAGCATGTACAGCATCCTTATTTTCCAAATTCATAATAATACAAATTTAATACAAAACTCGACTGTATACACTACACCATCTCGCGGGAACCGCGCCGGTCGAATTTTGACTTCCAGGACACGACGTGACTGCACTATTTCATTAAAATTCTTGTAAAACCTAAACTATTCATCGATATTTTACGATTTAAATAGGTTTTTATCTTTGTTAAATATACAAAACAAATAATCCATTAAATTATTAGATGATTGATTTTTTCCTTCTTAAATTACTCTTTTAAAGTGAAGTATTTAACACTTCTATTTTCAATAACGTTTTTTCGATTATTTAGGTAATTTTTATCTATCGCGGACTTTCTGTAGAATTCTTAGAGGCAACAAAATTGCCATCCATAGTTGTCAGCTAATCTCAAATCGTTTAGACAGCGTAAGCGAATATACCTCTCTTTTTTCCTTATTTTATATACATTTATTGTCAAAAATAATTTTTATCTTTCTAATAATAGATTTTAAAAATAAAAATTAGCTTATGTTCATCCTGGACACCTAAACTATCTCTTCGCCAAATTACATGACGATCGGTTCAGTCGTGATCAGGTAGCAAACAAACAGACACACTTTTGCGTTACTCCTTTATATATTAGTATGGATTTAATAAATGTTTTTTGTAAAAATGATAAAGTAGTTTCACATGATCGTAACTGTTTAAAAAAATCTCTCGCATATGAGCTAAAAGTGATTCTCAACATGCAGGGTGGAATTGAGTAAGCCCAAAAATTGTCTTCGTTTTTTTTCTTTCTTAATCATTTTTTCAGTCCAAAAATGCTAAGAAAAATTGTTGTATATTATCATACATTAATAATTTAGTGATTTGAGTAAAATTTGAGTTTGAAAGTACATTGTAATTGATAATTGAATTTAGTAAGTGTAGGGAAATTAGAAATCAACCATTTCGAAAAGAACTCTTGCCATTCTTAGTCTGAGACAAAATAAGAGATGTATCGGAATGAGTTTTTACTAAGTGAACGGGGACTCGGAAACACCAAAAGATCCTAAAACAGAACGGGATGAGGGAGCAAGGGGGTGCGTGCGATTTACAACGCTAATTCTTCCCTGCCGCAGCAGCAGCCGCCGTCGTCTGCACGAGGAAGGGAAGGGGGCTGAGAAAGACGATCGGCCCGCAGGCGACCGTCTCTGACCCGCATAACCGTGGATCACTGCCCCCGCCATCCCTCGCAAGGAGCAGGGTCGCCCAGGGCGTCTTTACGACACGGGTCTCCGCCCACCCTACGCCAGCCTTTCGCCAGACCCAGTCGCATCCAGCACTCTGATCTGCCCCTCTAAAATGGCGATACAGCAAAGAATGAACAATAGAACATCTATTAGATTGGATTTAATAGAACTTCATTCTTTCAAAAGTGTGATATTTTACTCTTCACTCTGAAAACCTGAGAAACTCAAATGACACTACTGGTAATTAGTAACAAGGGGTAAGTCTTCTAAGAGTACACTCCAAGACTGACACTTTTGTAATATAATTCTTTCGGTTTTAATACATTCTCAATTTCACTTGCTATGAGAATAAAATACATGAAGATCTGTTTTTAACTGTGGCATGAAAAAAACATTACAAAAACGTTCGCCCTTACTACGCTTAAATACGAGCAGATAATTTTGTTTTACAAATAAGTTTGTAAAAAATAAATAAAAAGTTGTTCTACGTTTTTGTTATCTATATTAATCATTGGACCTGACAAAAGATTAATTATATTTTATTAATCCTTTGACACAAAACATCTTAAATTATTTAGAACAAAAATATGCATAATTAATCACGATTCCCTTTACATATTTTGACAAATATAATTCCTGAATTGAAGAATGCATCATTCTTTGTTCGTTACGTAAATAATCTTTCAAATATATTTTGAAATCCATTTTCAAACTCAAAGAACTGAAATAATTTCTGACAGTTAAATTTTAAAAAGTACCATTTTGGATTATCTTTATCATTGGACACACAGCAAATGAACATTTTCTTGCAACCACGTCTATTCCATCTGGCTCAGCCCTTTTGCCGACATCAAGGGCTACAACAGTCAGTCCCTCGCCCTTCGCCACTACCCTCGGATAAAGAGGTAAGCAGTCTCTCCAGCGGAACACGGCGTCGGGAAGAAGCCAATTATGGCGGTGAACGGCGACCACCAGTGCCTGCTCAGAGCGTCGTCGTCGTCGTCAGCGCCCGCCGCACCCGCGCATCGTCGTACCCTCGGCCAATCTGCCGCGGAGATGAGTCGCGGTCCGCACACGTGCGTCTCCTCGCTTCCCCTGCCGTACGCTCCCTCCCGCCCTCCCGCCACGCGCTGCTTCTATCCGCCAGTGTGTGATTTTACTGCGGGGCCAACGCTAGGGGTCGCCGGGGTACGCGGGGTCCGAGGCGGCGGGGGACTATAATTTCATTAGAGTTCTCCGCCGACAACTCCAGTGGCAGGGGTTCGAAAAGGAGGGGGACGGGGAAGGAGCCGCTCTCCAGACAGATGAGGTGGGCACTGATATGACATCTAAGTGCGCTGCAAGATGGTCTCGTCTCTCTGTCGGATGCGTCCGCGTCATCTTGGCGAAATAATGAAAGAAAACAAGAAAATTGCTGCTCACACTCTCTGTGGGGAAGAGGGGCTTAGGAGATGGCCACTACTTGTAACGTTTCCGTCGGCATGCTCTCGACCAGATCCCTAAACCCACCCTTCCCCGTACCTACACCCTCTCCCCATCCTCCATCCCTTCTCCAGAAGTTTCTTCCTCTTCTTTCAAAACAACACTCTTCTTCTTGGCAACAACAAGAAGAGAAATATTGTACCACTTAAAACTTGTGAGCCTTCATCTCTACCCCGCCCTCTTCCCTTCTTCCCATCGCAGCTTCTACGTTGCGGCTCCTAACCTGTTGTAACATTCCCGACGACTTTCCTCGGTAACGCGATCAAGG
Source organism: Laupala kohalensis (assembly GCA_002313205.1). Classification (NCBI taxonomy): domain Eukaryota; kingdom Metazoa; phylum Arthropoda; class Insecta; order Orthoptera; family Trigonidiidae; genus Laupala; species Laupala kohalensis. The sequence continues at coordinate 815,727 of NNCF01126410.1, read as the reverse complement.
TGGCCGGGACATCCATTAAGATGATGGCGATAATAAGGGCGAGCCGTAGAGCGCGGGGATGCGGGAGGCATTGGAGGAAGAGGAGTGGTGGGTTGCCACCTGCCCTGGGGCCATCGTGAGGGCCGTTTCGCGAGAAATACTGCCCCGGAGCCTTGTCTCGACCGGTGTGGCGCGGTGCGCGGAGACGCCAATGGCGTCGATGATTTGTGCGCGCACTGCTATTGCGATGACCGTTGTGCACGTGCACCTCCACCATCGTAGGGCTGAACATCCTCGATGAGAAAACGCCGAGAGCCAGTAGAATGGATGGCATATCCGGGGACGAACTGTGATTTATTACTCACAGCACCAGAACGCAGTTTCTAGTCAATATACATATATAGTAATAGTGCTACACCTAATTCTTCTAATTAAAAAAAATTCTGTCGAAATAAAATATAGTTAAATAAGAATATATTTAATCAGTATAATACTGTAAAAGTCCCTCCGTGACTACGATGTGACTTTTACGGTATTATACTGATCGCTCGTCACCAAGTCATCCCGGGTTCAATTCCCTGGTGGGGGAAGATAAAATTTGTAGGTTTTCATTTCCATGTCTCAGTTTAAATAACTGTGATGTATGAAAAGTTCACCCTCTACGACTAACAACCGCAGTTGTAATACTCGGATACAGCAATCTGGATCCTATCTAGACGCTGTTCCCCCGATCTCGCTAAAATTCACGGTGTGTCTAGTGAGTAAACTCTCACAAAAACTGAGCCTTGCTGGCACTCGTCATACGTGGTCCTTAGCTGACCGAATATACCGTGAAAATACCGTTAAAATCTGCATTTATCTACGAGCATGAGACAAGCTTCAAACGAGTTTTTCACTTAGATATATTAAAAGTTAATTTGCAAATGCCATAAAAATATTTATGTTCCAAATGACCCTCACCCATTAAAAATATATATTACTTCACCAATTAACCAGCCTATAATCCTATTAATCCTATTATTTTTTAGAAATTTTATGTCACATATTTATGAAAATAACACATAATTAATATGCAAAACTGTATTATTTTTAATTCCGCGAATGTCAATTACATTGTAGTTCAACTGTTCTTAAGACATGTAACGACCTGTCGCATATTGCGACAGTAAGAACCCAGCATGGAAGAAAAGAAACCATAGATTTTTTTCTGTAAATAAATTAACGGCAAAGAAAACGAACGATATTAATTCACTTTCATAAGTCAATATATCTGCACCTATGGGGTGAAACTTAAACTCAAGTAACTGATTTTTAGATGAGCAAAAGATACTTAAGTCGATTATACCAAGAGTTCCATGTAAGTCAAAATTATCGAAGTTAAGGCAATTTTGATTAAGACAGTAAACCCAATTTTGAAACCCAATATGTCCGAAACATTCATGTCATGGTTAATACGTGACGCCTCTCAATAAATTTCAGAAATTACACGTATGGAACTCTTATTAATATCAATCGTCTTTATTAACGTAAAAAATAGAAATTTTACGTCAATGTTTAATAACGTAAAAAAATACAAATTTCATTTGTGAAGGGATATTATTACTCGTCGATAATTCGAATTTGTCAAATTTTGCGACTCTTTTTTTATCCTCCTAAAGAGCTAGCTTCTTAAGCGACGACGTGCCGACTTCAACACAGAAAAAAGAATTTTAACGGAGCTCAATATCCACGTTTTCTACTTTATCATCAAAGGAAGACGATCATTTTCTCTATAATTACCTTATTACTCTTATTGAAAACCAACTTTAAATAATCATAATGAAACTATTATAAGAAAACTTGGAAGCCTGTGACGTGCATTTTGAATTCAATTCTTTGAATGTGTGAACAAAAAGTTCATAACACTTTTTTTATTAAAATAAAAAAAATCTTTGTGAAGCATAGAGAGTAAGAATTATCACTATGGTTAAGAACAAATCACTGTGGCAATATGAGAGAAGAATAATTTTCTAGTATTTCAGGAACTGGGCCAAGAGCGGAACACTTCTTTTGTTTCTTCTCCCCTTGTAAGATTACGTTGTCTTTTCGTTTTACGACTCTTCCCTTGACAACCTTCGCTATACCTCAACGGAGCACAGAAGGAGTACAAAAATTAACACTTCTTTTCTTGCTTCCTTCCTTTGCTTTGTTTAGAGAATTATTATTTCAAGTGTCAGCCTTATCGTCAACCATTTATTTTCATTTGTCTCTTCAGCGACGGACACAGGGGGAGAAAAAGAATCGACGCCACTAGCGAACAAGGTGGCTTCCCCAAACACTACGAGACAAATGAAGCATACGCCACGCGAGCAACAGGGGTAGGGGTAATGAAAGCGAATAGATTTAAAGCTGAACAAATGACTGTCCTAGTAGGAAATATCGTGCTGCTGAAAAGAACAATTTGTGTAGAAATGGCGAAGTTTCTTCGTGCAGTTATAGGCGGACTGGTGGACATACGAAACCTAGCATTAAAAAAATCAACGTCAAATATGTCTATGTTGTTAGTAAAAACAACAAGGAAGTAAAAGAGATTAATATGCTTACACAAAATATTTCCCAAAACCTCAAGAAAATATTATTCTTTGAAGACTGATATTTTTTGGGAGAACTCTCCGCATCATTATTGCCATTTTGAAGGGAATCAATGTTTTGGCTTAAGGTATTAATGTATTCGGAACATAAAGTATTAAAAATAAATATGAAACAATAATTACAATTTCTAATATAAATCAAAATTAAAACTAAACAATTACTTTAATAATGTTCATTTTTCATTTATTCAAGTGAAACATAAAAAAAATTCTAACATATTCAACATCTGATTTTATGAAAACAAAAACAAGAAATTTTAGAACTAATTAAATTAATTTGTAAGAGTCTTAACAAATAAATCATATTAGGGACAGTCGATAAATTATGGGTACCTGTGTCATAATAAAATATTGATATCCACCTCACTCCATGTAATACACTCGGTTTTATTCGAAACTACTACTCTGTCCTCCAGATTTCTTATGCACGCCGTATACTGGTGTACAAATCTATCATCTTTGATAATAAAAATTCGTCTAACAATGATTACATGTCGGAAGTCGACGAACACGAAACAAGAAATACGAAGAATCACATTTCAACAAAAGTTCTGGTACTATTCTATTACCACACCTCATCTCTCTGCTCTGTTTTCAAGAAGTATGGGTGGCTACGCAGATAAAATATTTAGGTCAGCTGACAAATATTGTGAACGGATGGGAGAGTACCACCTCCAACGCATTCTTCTTCAAGTCAACGCACAACAATAGAGTCATTGTACGTCACTCACTCTCTGGTTGTCTACATAATATATTAATGCTCCATTTGGTGTGCAAACATTTTAAAGACAATCACTACAAGATACAAAAAATATGATTACTTGATGGTTAAAATCACAAATTAACAGTTGTTGAGGACAAGAACGTTTCTATGCCAAGACACTAGCCTCCTCTTCAAGTTCATTCCCTTCCATTAGGTTGCACTACTACACATATCAAGTAATAAAATTTGGTGAAATTCACGTCACATTTTAAAAATCATTGATAATTGGTTAGGCGTGTATAGAAAATTCTAAATCTGCAATATCTGTGAACCGGCATCACTACGTCTTTACATTCTGACAATAGAGTGTAAACTTACTGTGGAGTTTTAATATATTTGTACATCGAATGGAATATTAATAAAGTTATTGAATCTATCATTATTTGAATTGAATGTGCATTATTGTAAAACTAAATGTTATTACATTAATTTCTCATATCGTTGAAACTCACATGAACCTAAATTTCTTATAAATCTTCAAAATTTGAAGTGTCAAGATATTGTAAAATTAGTTTATGTATTTCGACAAGTCTTTCTACTAAATTTGCTGCTAACTGTGGTGAAAATTTTATATTAAATAAAATATATTATATAATATATAATAAAAAATATTTTATCCATTCAGATTTGTAAGTATGATGAAGATCAAACATGATATAGAATTCTTCGTAACATGGCGTTGGGACTGTCAGCACATCTACTTCACGACACTGTTCTTCCACCACTCATATTTCGACCGACTTCAAAGCAATGATATTGACCTTAACAGTGAAGTAGGTTTGCTGTAGCTTCTAGACGAAGTCGGCGAATCAATACAATATGTTCATTGCACAATATTAGAGACATTATTATGCCTGGATAATTAATATGTTTTGTAAGAACCAGACAAACCGATACAAGATACGAAAATTTCAAAGAAACCATCTGAATACACTGCTGATAATACCCTGCTCATAATGTAGAGACATATGGCCAACTATTCGTATGAGGCAATAGTTTCTTGATGTAATTTGTCTTGATATTAATTTTATTTATTTATTTACATTTCTTTTGGTCTTGATCATCAGACTGGCTCGTCTTCAAAGTTACATTACGAGGCCCTTTGCACTACTTTGTTTGTCGTGATATCAATCATTGAGTCTTTAGGAAAAAAGGTTCCACCCGCGTCAACCACGCCACAGACATTTCTCGGTAAATAAACTTTTCACACAGCGCAGCTCCTTACTGAGATAAAGATGGGTTTTCTCCATTCAAGAGATATTCTCCTATATCTGCCACCTTCACCTAACAAAATCAGAGAGTGGTGTTTGCAGATAGGTTCATGAGTGTATGCTCTAGATCTCTACAAATAATCTTAGCAAGGGGTATCTTTCATATTTTAAAGAAATCATGGTTTAGTTTTGATAATATATGGTCCTTTTGAATAAATGTATTTACCTAGAACAGAACGATCAGTAGCGGAATACGGGGAGTCCATTTTAAACAAAGTCAAGCTTGAGCGAAATGATAGGAACGTAATAAAGTTATATTATCAGAGAAAAGTATACGAATAGTGGACTTAAGTAGTCCGAGTATTGTCAAGAGATCAACGTCAGAATTAATTTGAACAAAAAAAACGTAGAACTTAGGGGCAACGTAAACCTATTCAAGGGAAATACAATAATCTTATATCATCTTTCATGTACTTAAAATTTTATTATCCAAGTATTCTATGAGGAAATTGAATTTGGAATCTTAGGGAATCATTATAATAAAGACCATGTGTTTCAATATAAGGGAATTAGTTATTCATGGTGTATATGTAAACGGTAATGTAGAATATCAGGCATTGTGTCCTAGGTTATGTGAAAACTCTTGTTGCGATATATGAAACGTTGTATCAACACCTCTCACTTAAGGCTTTATATCAAAATCTTTCTAAGAGCATGCAAGAGCATCCATAACCCGAAAGCCCAAAAACACCGCGCGAGACGGTGAATGAATGCTGTATCCTGCAATGACGAATCCAGCGGGGGGCATAGGGGGCACGTGCCCCCTCCCCCCAACAAACGAGATAGAAGTAGAAAAGGACATTTTTTTACTTCAAAACAAATTCAGTATGCTCATTAAAAGAAACAAGACGAACTATTAAAAAACTATGTAAAAAGACAACTTCCAAACGGCCAAACATTGCTTTGCTTTGAAGATTTTCACTCCTACAAGGGAACATGAACATAGGGCTGCGATACTTCGAGAATAGGCTGTTTCTAGTATACTCACACTCAGGAGAGATTCCGAATTATTTTTTCATAAGTAAATTATCTCGATAGAATTTACAGTAAAAAGATAATCGAAAAAATGTAAATGACAAATAAAAGAAAATAAACAATTTTTAATTGGAATAATGGTACTTTTTTAATACAATAAATTAACGATGTAAATATTTTATTGGTGTGAAATAATATAAAATGTGTAATAATAACACTGAACGATTCATGAATGATAGGAAAAAAAATTATGGGATCCTCCCAACATCCTGGAACCGCCCCTGGCCTTCTGAAATCAGACACAAACCAATGGCACGCGAGAAGACGCCTGGACCGCGATCTCATCGGGATTTCCGCCAGCCAGCAACCCTTGACTGCGTCGTTAAACGTTGCGCAAATAGCCGCTTCTCGCTTTCTCTTCCCCTACCCCTACCTCTCTTCAATGGCCTTCCGCCACCCACTGCTGCTGTCGTCTTGAGAGCAACATAACGTCGCCGCACGCCCGGGTCCATAAATAACGGCACCGCAACGTCGCCGGAATGTAAGGGACATTACACTTAAGAGGTTGGCCACACTGCAGTAATCTCCCGGAGATGACCGCCACATTATTCTTGTCCGGGGGCCCCATTTGTCGCGCCCAAGTTGGCCGCGGTGACTGATTCCTGGGACCCCGCTGCCGACGTCGTTACTTCTTCCCCCTACTCCCTCCGAGTAGAGGGTCTTGCAACCTCGTCGGCGTCGGCTCCTAGAGATATTGTGGAGGAGACATGTTGGAGTGCGATGACGATGATGGAAGTGGTTGGGACAGGAAGCTTAGGAGGAAAGGATGCGGAGGAAGAAGTAGGACGCGAAATAATCAAAAGTTGGTACATCCCCCCTCCCCCCATGAACAGCGGGGTGCGTGTGGCCGCGAGGCAATCTTGCGCTACGCTTCCACGCTCGTCGAGCGAAGGGAAATGGCGCGAAGACAGACTTTCGCAAAGGCGTGGACACACCAGAATGCGCGAGCACTGGGATGCCTTTTACCACTTAACATTCTTTGAAAGCTACAGCAAATAGTTTGTGGCATATCTGTGACCGCAAGTTTCCGCAGGGTGGTGAGGAGACTCCCGAAAGTAAAAGAGATTCTTCACGGGGTTTTGTTGGTTGAGAAGAATGACATTTCATTTTCTGTAAATGACGTAGAATTGCTGGAGAAAGATATTATTTTCAAAACATATTTTCCAAATATCTCTGTGTTAGTTATGGATGAATAACGCACGAAAAATATTCACTTCTTCCAAACATTTACATTTGTTAGACTGTTATCTAGGCGAAGAGAAATAAATAAAACTTCACGAAAAATTTTCTGCTTTTTATTTATATAAAAAGGATTTTTTTTACTTATGTTGATGCCTTAGTGCATTAAACAAAATTTCAGAAAATTTAGTAGTGAACTTTATAAGTGAAAGATGAATAATATCTAGGCAACGCAGTATGTTAATTTAGTGTATCAAATAAAAATCCAACATTGGACTAATTTATTAGGTTGCCTCCATAGATACAAATTTTGCTACTCCTTAGATAAAACACAATAAAATGACCAGAATGTCAATAAATTGGTTAAGATGAGAATCTGATTAGAAAAGACTACAAAAAAAATTTGGACGTACAATTTTGGAAATTGTTATGATCGTTCCTAAAATATTGAGAATTTGTTTGATGAGCTTATACTTTTCTATTATTCTTTTTTCTCTATTTATTTTCAGGTATGATCACGGTGCTATATGTTATATAATGTCATGAGACATTACATAACATATAGCACGTTACAAAATTTATTTCAATATATATCTAGCTGTATCAGTTTATCTTGAGATCTTCTTTAATTTCTCAATCTTGTTCTATATACAATAAATTAACACCTATTGAAAACCTCATAACTCTCCTTATTGGCTATTACTCTGTTATACTTTTTTGGCTATTTACTATCATCCTTTATTGGCACGCTTCAAACGTGGTTAATTTATGGATCTATCTTTAATGATTGTATCATGTTTATTTCAGGTCTTCATGATTCATTCACATCACACTGTTCTGTTAATTATTCACATAGACATATGTTATTAAATACATAACTTTAATTGCACAATTATTAAATGTCTGAAATTTTCATTTCACTCAATAAGTTTGTAACAATTTCTTGTATTCAAGGATAGGTTTTACCACGAGTTGGCAAACAAAACAAATGATTGATACTAGCTGACGTTTCGGAACATTTATTGCTTTTTCGCATTTATAGCAATAAATGTTCCGAAACGTCAGCTAGTATCAATCATTTGTTTTGTTTGCCAACTCGTGGTAAAACCTATCCTTGAATAC
>NNCF01126410.1:791388-807680 GCA_002313205.1 Laupala kohalensis | reverse complement strand
TATATATATATATATATATATATATATATTGGTCAAAATAATAAATTGAGATGGAATATATGTGGATAGAATATTGAAGATGCGTTAGACCATACGAGCATGTGGCAGAAACGAAACAACCTCGACGGCGACAAAGTAATGTTGGGGAAATATTTAAAATGTGTTCAAGTGTGTGGAGGTTGTAAAGTTTTTCACACACTACAGCAAAGCATTTCAGGTACTTCCATGTGAGATGTAAGGTGATTACTTCAGTAAATTGACATATGGCCGAGACCGTTGCGCAATTGTACTCACGTGGTCAAACAACAATGGCAATACCGCTTGGATAAATTAGAGGCTTTGCTTAAATATACCGTTTAACAAACAATTCGATTACTTTAAATAATTAGCTTGTCCATATAAATTCTAATACCCGTAAAATTCTTCAGTTCAATTTATGTTTAAGACGTCATATACTTCTTCATGCTAATCTCTGTAGATGCAGAATCTCATAGTAATGTTGAGTTTATATATTATCAGAAACAAAACTGTTCTTAATTCAAAGTTGCATCGCAAAAACACATAAATGAGTTATTTTACAATATTTGTTTACATATTTAAGTGAATAAGGAATAATTATTTTGTTGATAGGGTAAAATGCAATTATTGCTATGTGCGGTCATCCATAAAGAAATGTCTCAGCCTGAAAGCTTACATGTGTTACTGTGATACTCGTATCAATAAGAGAACTGTTCACATAGTGAATTACATACACAACACGAGTTACAGTGCTATTCAACCGCAGGAGTGGACTTAGTGATTCAAAAACGACTTAATGTCTATTCTGCAACCCCTCATTTTTCTTCGTTTTTGTTTTCCTTTGCCTCATTCACTGTTCATTCCCCTTCCTCTCATTTATCCTCCGGTGTCCCCATCCACTGCTGTCGTCTGTACCTTCGCCGTCACCGCGGAGTGAGCGCCCCGGAGGCGGGAGCCGCCGCCCGGAAACGCGCGGCTGTTCCGGGCGGCTGGCTCCGGAGCCGACGAAGTTGGGTCCCGGGGGCCGAACCGGGCCGGACAGGGCAGCCACCGTGACGCAGGCAACTTTCCCGCCCTACGAGCCCCTTCCGTCTCTGCCTGGGTGTCTCTGCTCGGTCGCAGTCACGGTGGCGGGTCCGCTGGCCTACGATGCGCCGTGAAGGGCGACGTCGCTCGCTCGCCTCGCGTTCGCCAGAAACACGCCGCGCCTCCGTCGCCTCCTTACAGACCTCCGCGGTCTCTAACCACCCACCACCGCCTTACCTTCTTCCCTCCCTCTCTCACTCGCGAGCGATAGAGTTGATTGAATTAAAATGTTGGTCCTCACAAAATAAAGCACTCTCCTTGTTATGACTTATGATCACGAAGCATGCAGTTTACAGTCAATATTATACTCCACAAGTCACCTTACTTTTCATGTCTAAAAGATAAATTAAAACTATATTTAAAAAAAAATTATTCCTCAACAGCAGTCTGAAGATGCGAGCCAGCAGACGATTTTCGTAGCAATGTGTATCTGATTGTTTATAATATACATCAAATTTATCCCGTAAAATTCGAAATTCACTGTAGAAAAATCAACTGGCCTGGAACAATTTGGTTTGGATAAGTACGGGAATAGTTTCAATCAAACTGAATACATTGATTTTTCTTGGACGTGACGTCTCGGAGAATGATATGTCTCGTAAAAATATAAAACACTGCTAATTTGTCTTGAAGAGAACACGATAAGAAAACTTACAATTACAGTTGAATCTTGCGAATAAAACAATTTTTTATGAAAACTTGAAAAAAAAGAGTAAATTAAATTGACATCTCAGTTTTTGTGAACTTTGACACGAGGTATTACAAAGTACTATTGGAAAGAAAAGGTTCGTTAATTAGACATAAAAGAAGAAGTAAATATCTACGACCTTACCACATTTAATTGGACAAAGCTTCAAATAAAGTTCCTTTAGCGGACACAATTCCAACTATATAGGCCGAAAGTAAACGTCTCTAAAATATATTCTCTAAAAAACCGTGGACGAACCAGAGATTATTTACTCGCAGATGAATACAAATAAGCACACACTTCAGACCGACAGCGAATGGACGATGAAAGGAAGAAAATGATGAAACGGAGAGAGACCGTGAGAGGTAGTCGGTGGGCAGGGAGAGCTGCACTTTGATGTACGCGCCGGAGAGAATTAGAGAAAGTTTTCGTGAAAAGCGCCAGAGACAGATTGGAGAGGAAAAGGGATGGGACAGAGGAAGCAGTGCGCGTCGCTGAGCACCTGCCAGGAATACGCTACGACCTTTTCATAAGATCTCTGTGAAAACCCTACGTAGGATTCTGCTCACATGATTTTCAATAACACAGTCGTAGGATACGGGGAACACTAACTAAACAATGAAATTTCTATCTTCATTCCAAATATGGGCAACCCAAAGGTGTGTGCCCTGATCACTATTGTAACCAAAATTAAAATCAACTCAAATCGGACATTTTAAATACATTTTAAATAATGAAAGTCTCAAGTAATAATTAGTAGTGTATCATTATTGGACTCAACATGATGTAATTTTACAAACACATAGTATTTAAATGGATACTCAATATTTATTGTTTACTTTCCACTTTGTAGACCGTAACTATTGTTATTCTCGATATTTATATTAACTTTTCACGTTGTTGACCGTAATGAATTGTCGATCTTCGACTGCATAGAAATGCAAGGTAAGTGATAAATAACCAATTAAGGCAAACAAAATTTATTATCACCAATTTAAGAGGAAATACACCAAAAATATTCCACTAATCACAAAATAATTCACTTCAAAAACAAATAGAACAATTTTCAACTCTTTAAAATTGTCACAACTTTTCGACACACAATGGTACCTTCATCATGAAATACAACATCTCTGAGTGAAAGCTCAAGTAGTACAAAATAGATTACGGTGACAAGACATAACCGGTTCATTCTAGGTTGTGGAAGGGGTAAATCCAAAGAGCAAAAATTTTTCGGGAGTTATCCATACTCCATACTAATATATAAATGCGTAATGCGTACTGCGAAAGCGTGAATGTCTTTTTGTTACTTAATCACTACTAAATCACAGAACCGATCGTCATGAAATTTAGCAAGGAGATAGTTAAAATGTCCAGAAACATAGGCTAACTTTTATTTTTTTAATGTATGAAAAGAAAGATAAAATATGTAGCTGAACATAAATGTCGATGAAATCAGGGGAAAATCGGCAATACTCAACGCTGCCTAAACGGTTAGAGATAGATGACAACTATGAGTGGCAACATTGTTCGCTTTGAAGAGTTCTACAAAAACGTCCGCCGCAACAGTATATGTCTATCTACTAAGGTTAAATAAAATTATCGAAAAAACGTAATGAAAAATAAAAGTGTTGAAAAACTTCAATTTAAGTGAGGAATTTAAGAAGAAAAGAACCAGACTTCATCAAATTTAATGGTTTCTTAGTTTTGTGCATTTAACAAAGATTAAAAAAACATGTGTAAATCGTAAAGTTTGGAAGAATACTGTAAATTTTATAAGCGTTTTAATGAAATGGTGCAACCGCACTGCTGCAGTTGTATCTTGCATCTGAAGCAACAATTCGACCTGCGAGGTTTCCGTTGAGTGGGGTCGTTGGTCAAACAAATAAAAAAAAATCCGGGCAACGCCGGGTAATCAGCTAGCATAACATAAATATTCTTTATTTGTGTACGTTTGACTTGAGCTTTCGGTCCGATGTTGTTATATTTCACTTCATTATGGTACGTACCAATGTGTATCGAAACGTCTTGATAATTTTAATAAGTTTTAAATTGTTCTGTGTGTGTTGGAAGATTCTTGATGAATTTCCATTAAGATATGCTTTAAGTGGTGATAATAAATTGTGTCTGCTTTAATTGGTCGTTATTAATTACAAATTTATCTAGTTTTCTTACGCCGTTTCTCAGTTTTGAGTGGTTTCCACATAAGTGTCCGAAGATGGGGATGTATTAAGAAGAATTTCTTATTTGAACTTGGTATGCAGGATCAAACACAAGATTCAATAACAAATGTTCATTGTTGATATAAGGTGGCAGAACATGAAAAGTACGTAATATCCAGCGACTTATTTTAGATCTGGAGTAAAACTTAATCTTAGATTAGAACTTGATTGAAAACAATAAACACTAGTTTTAGATGAGTAAATCTATTTTCTGATGAATTCTTTCCGAAATAATATAATTTTAAACATAAAGAAAAAGACAAATGACCAATTGTGTTCTCGGGAAAACATGATTCTAAAATTATATTAAATTTGAACCCTTAAATGGATTTCTGGAAGTCTAATTAAGCATAGTCTCGTCTGAAGTTTATTTTATAGATATCCATAAATAGTGGCCTCCAACGTTCATCAAATGCCATGAACTATTAATTCAAACCAATATTTTTCGGAATCTGAATTGAGACACATTGACAGTGAATTATTCAGTGTAAATGTTAAAGATATATCCATCACGGTTGAGAATGATCGTAGACGTATGGATAAGATATTATAGTTCTTGTTGATTTTAAAAATTTAATTGTTTGATGACTTATTACTTACCACAGCCTTGTTTTTGGAATTTTTGGAGAAACACTTCGAGTGTTTTCTCACAACATAATATCCAGGTCACATGAAGATATTTTATTCGACAAAGTACAAATGCAATTTCACTTATGTGCCATCCAATTTTTTTGAATGAATATTTTAAGTGATACATAACAATTTCTTTTATAGAGATTTTAACATTTTAAGTGATATATTACAATTTATTTTACAAATTTTCAATCATATATTTCAATTCGTACTTTTAAAAAATGATTGTATTGCATAATTTATGTATTTATCATTATATCTAGAATGCTTGCAACACCTTGCCAAATGGCCAATGCAGAATGAACCCGCAAGTGACTCCCTCATTAGAGCACGTAGCTCTTCAACAGCAGCAGCAACGCTCGCCTTGCTATCCCCTCGTGCATACTCTTCGCACAGCAATCCGCATCCCACGTCGTCCTCTCATGCCCACCCACTCGCACGCCTTCCCACTCAGTCGCACCCGTCTGCCCGCCAGCAGCCAGCCTCCTGCTGATACATAAATCCAGGAGTTAAACTTGCTTAACTATCTATTAATTCAGTGCCTTCGCAAATCCTGCAGCGCCGGATGCGGCGAGGGCGGAGGCGGCGGCGTGAGCAGCGCTCATGGCGGCAACGGCCGAAACCTGCACTCAGCACCTCTCCCTCTGAATCTGTGCTCATGCCGCCACCACCTCCGTCGCTATCACCCCTGACGTTGCTTACGAGACCCTTTCCAGCCTATGGGCTCGCGCCATAAATATGGAAGTAAAAATGGTGTGGAAAGCCCGCATTATGGCGAAGTAGGCGACTGCTGCCGGCCGAAGTGGAGAAAGGGTGGGGAAGCGAGGCACTGCTACGAACAGACTTGGCGCACGGTCACTCACTCGCATCCAGACCTTCCCCGCCAGAGGGGACACCGATTAATTTGCCTAAAATGCTCTCCATCATGACCCGCATCGCAATCTGGTAATTGGCGCTAAATTAGTTGAAAAAAAAACATGATTTCGTAGTATCATACTCTCGGGATTTTGGGTTGATGGAATAATAAATTTGCCTTCTTTTCTACTAGACAAAAGGTTACGAGTGCACTGAGGAGTAGTTATTTAATCAACCTATATCATTTGCTATCACCTATTTGTTCAAATGAATACACAGAAACATACAATTTCCATTAAAACGTTAAAATAATCATGATGCTTGATTGTCAAAGTAACGCAGTTGACATCATACGATTGTAAAAAATCTTAACTTACGTAGAAGGTAAAACGAAGTATTACTCGTACATTACGTAAGAAATCATAAAGTTTTCACGATGTTTATATTTCTGTTTTTCCTCACAATGATTTTCTTTCTTGTATTAATAAAACTAAATGGTTTCGAAGAATATAGAACAATAATAACCAAGAAAGAATCTACAATACAATCATGAAAATATAATTAAAGTATTAAATATCTTATGAGAATATAAATTGTATTATCAACAATAAATATGATGAGATAAATAACTTAAGGTAAGAAATAATATTTTACGTCAGTGGAAAGAGAAGATTGAACCTCCCATTAAAGCACAAATTAAACTTCATAATGAAATGAAATGGTTCAAGTTAATTGAAATGATACAACGCGCTTTACAAGTCTTCCTTACGATATGGGAAGTAATGGGGCCAACAATGCAAAACAAAATTGTCAACAAACCGTATATGAGTGTTGAGATATAAAATTTTAATTTTGTAAAGGCATAAAACGGATTTGCAATTAATTTCAGTAAAGTTTTGATCCATGGAATGGTTTTTACAGTGTAAGCTAAAAGCATGTTGCCGAGTGACAGCTGCTCCGTGTCAAAACACAATTATCTGGCTCTCCTCCCACATACATGCGGATGTACGAATGTTGCTACAATGTCACTCACATTGAAATAAAAATTCTCCCGACTCACTAATTAGCACTCATGAGAGAGAAATAACGAAGGTCCCAAACATTACGATGAAAAGGAATAAAAATGAATTTATTAAAAAGGAAAAAGAGGAGTAAAAAGTTATACGATTAATGTAAGAAGAAAATGCAAAATGACCTCTTTTTGATAAGTTTCTTTCAACTTCGCATCCCATATGTGTACGGTATGAATTTTCGTGTACAGTGATGCATTGTGCTTAATGATTCCATGGTTATGCAACCCGTCATTCATCGTCATATTAATAAAATGTCAGAGTCAGATACTCTCAAACCTCTCCAATATCTGTTATGTAATGCTTATACTGTTACGTTTAAGTGGGATACTCGGTGTTCAACGAGGACTCAAAAATTACTCTTCTGCATTGCTATGCCAGCTATTAAGTGAATGTATACTTAATTAAATATTGACTGAAATGACTGAAAAAAAATATTTAGATGAAAAATATTCCTCTCATGCGAATGGGTGAAATTCCTCATATACAAATATTTTGATACTTCCCTATGACGGATCCCGAAAATTCTCTAGAGAATCGAGATACCCCATTTGGTTAGTATCAGTTTTTTTGTTTTTTTGTTTTTTTGCTATGAGCAGTAAGCGGTAAGTGACAAATGCAAATACCCTCCATCTCCAAAATTTTCATTGTTTTAAATGATCAATGCAAAAATTCATCATTAAAATTATTTCGACAAAGTAAGAACGATCAATATCTGTAGATTCATTTGAAAAGAAAACAGGTTATTTCGTCAATGTAGCCGAAGGCGAAAATGTTCAATGATTCCTCTGAACATTCTCCGCACATAAATCTGAAATTTCATCGAAATTGGTTAAGCCACTTCAACTAATGCGTGCACATGCAGGTGCTGGCTCACACCTCACGAATAGTAAAATCAAACCCTCTTTCATATGATCTACGAAATTCGTCAAATAAACATTTGCCAGTAATTGAACGTCTGCCAACCATTGCCAACGCTTAACGTTCTGTACATCCTCTTCTTTTTTCTACTCCACTTTTCTACAAGGTCTTAATAGGACTGGTGAGAAGATAACTATCAGCTGCGTCGCATATTTATAATAAGTATAAAGGACAAGATTTGTTGATTCTTACTAATAAAATTTTCTCTTCAACTCTAAATAATCAGTAGAGATTTCACCAAATCAACAAATTATACCAAATAGAAAAAAGGAAAACTTAATTACTATACAATCTGCACGTAACATGTTATCGGTTCAACATCAGTAAACTCAAGAGCGATGAAAAATATTTAGAAAATAAACTATCGATTAGCAGGACTGTTACTTACGTACTTTAATTAATTTAACTATCCAACCAGTATCTGCAGTAAGTCAACACAATATATTGAAACTAAATAATAATAATAATAATAAAAATAAATGATTTGTCCGAAAAGCAATGAAAAATTGGGTATGTTAAAACGATTACTTAAGTTTTTAATCTTTGTATCTTCTAATTAAAATGAACAAAAAAGGATAATTATTTAGAAAATCACCTTAAAATTTAAATGTCATTAAAATCAATAATATAATTGTTAAAAAAATAAATTTATAGTTTTCTCAGTGTAAGCGAGTGCAATATTATTAATATGATAAATGTGGTTTGGTAACGATTTATATAAAGAAATGTGGTTTGTTTACATTTAGTATTTAAAATTATCGGATAGTTATACATCATAGATTCATGAATATGTGTGAAAAATGTAATTTAAATCACGTAAATATGTTTTATCGGAGAAGAAAACTAATAACATCAAAAGCATCATTACAAATTTAATTACAACTGCCTTTAAAAAATTAAAGAATCACTGCCTTTATTTTATGATTAGAAACAGTAATATTGTACAATTCTATAAGTGAAAATGAGAAAAATTTACTTCTACTTTGACAGGTGCCACTTGCGTCAATTTTAAAGTTTGTTATGTCTGTCATTGGCAATGGCAAAGAGTGTACGTAAATTTCATTTGACTCTCGTTTACATTGTTCCACACCAAATATTAGCAATAAATAGGAACATACGATTCAGTTTTTATGCAGTACGTAGTTGGATTTTTCTACATATTCCTTACAATTTCATCCCGAGTAGGTTGAAGTCAGAACAACAGTTTTTCAGACATATTCTCAACAAGTAGTACTCCATTTTTTTGAAGCAGTGTTTCCCAAGGTATTTCAGCTACAAAGTGATGTCATATACAATTTTCTTCATTTATTCTAAGTTAGGTTTGCAGTATTCTTAGAGTCAAAAGTGTAGTCGCTAACAATATCTTTAATAGTGCTGAAAATTCTCAATATACTCGATTTTTCTGCAATAGATTTTAATTTACGCTAATAACTTGAAGGACGTAAAAATATTTAAAAACGAATAATCATGTAAAAATTAGAAAATTCGTTTAATCGTCACGATAACGTACAAAGTTTATGTATTTATGCCAATGTTCCATAATCCGCAAAGACGTTCGTAATAAAAATTTACATTTTCGGTATGACAAAATATTATATCTTGCACGAATTGCAGTCCGAGTGATGCCAATCAAATAGAGATAATGTATTACTGCCTCACTGTTTACTATAGCAAAATTCACAATTATATTGTGTTTTCGTGTTCTGTTCTTCTTTCCGAAAGGGTAAAAGAAATGATGTACGTGGGTGGATGTCTAGTCATAATAAGAGAAAGAGCACCGCGAGAGACGGGTTGTGTGTACAGAGGAAGATGCGAGAAGAGGCAAGAGGGGAAATTAATGTGTTGGCCGCCGCGCCTCAAGTTTTATTACGTTCT
Source organism: Laupala kohalensis (assembly GCA_002313205.1). Taxonomy (NCBI): domain Eukaryota; kingdom Metazoa; phylum Arthropoda; class Insecta; order Orthoptera; family Trigonidiidae; genus Laupala; species Laupala kohalensis. The sequence goes on along the minus strand of NNCF01126410.1, from coordinate 798,312 downwards.
GGAAGCGCGCCTGACGCAGATGGTGACATGGGTCACATGACTCCCGCGAGTCGTCTCACCCTTCTCGGCAGAGTGCGCTCGCTCGGATGGACGGACGGACGGACGTCTCGGAGCGCAGCCGCTGCGCTGCTCACACGACGATTCCCTGTCTCTCTTTCTCTCAGCACTGCTCTAGTCACTCTAGGAACTAGATTTACTATACATCCTAGTTCTTTCTTGACCTTCATAATAATAATAACAGGAAATGCACATGCACATGCGTTAATAGTATTATTTCGACATACCTCATCCCAAGAACCTTTTCGTGTTATAATATTTACTGTTTCGAAGGACGACATAGATGTTCATACGGGGCGTGGATTTTGCCAAGAGGAATCGTAAATGGTTCATGTAATGACCGACTGTGGTTGAAATATCAGGACATGGTAATTTAATACTTATCTACATTGGTTCAAAATATGAGAGGATAGTGTGTTTGTGGTAAAGGGGAAGTAAATATTTCGCATGTGCTTTGAGAGAGCCAGTTATATGGAGTGGAGAGATCACGTTTTGTGGAGCAGATGAAAGACAATGACGTGATCAAGGATACAATCAGGAAGTAATTTGAAATGTTCAAAAACTATGTGGAAGAGATACGAAATATTAGGATCGGATTTACATGTTAGATGGTGGAATAAAGAAAAATTAAAAAATATATGGGAAATAATTTACCAACAAACGGAGTGATGTACTAAGGCACACAGACTTACGAATATGGACGTCGTAGAATGTCACCTATACACATAAAAAATAAAGTAATTGAAAAGGAATCTAGGTCACTTGCAACATACCATGAATTTTTCTTTCCTCGTCTGCATATGCAACTACCAACGCCTCTGACAAGCTAAGCATATTTTTCACAGTATCATTAAATATTTTCCTGGAATAAATAGTAGTCAAAGTATAATTGCATGCAAATAATCATTCATCTAGTTTTTTGTACTTCTTCCACAAATTGCTACATTTTCCCCCGTTTTGGGGAGGTTGGCTTTCCTAGTCTAATTGCGTCATTCTAAGCGCAATTGTGTCATTTCTACCTATTCATGTAGACGTACACATAGATCTCATCCAGGAACGATTCATCTATTTCAAACAAATTTTTGTGCCATAATACTATATTTACTATAGAAAGATAATATTTGGCAAAAAATACTACTTTCGGCATTTTGCTAAATCGTTACAAAATAGGTTCAGGATACATTTATTAACGTCCGACATGATATAAGCCCTCAAACCTGACAAATTTTGTTCACTAATCCAATCTCATATGCATTCTTCAGATGACTAAATGAACATAGAAAACTATGTTTAAGTGAATGTATTTTGCGCCGACTTTGTTAGGTACGGTGTAAAATTGAGTAGAGATAAAATATTTTAAATTCAGACTGTTGAAATACATTTATGACAGAAATATCCGGTAACAACTTATTTTGACAGTCATGTCGTTGTTTGTAATTCATAGTTCACGACGTTAATTTTTTGTTGTATCTCGAAAAATATTTTGTATATCCAAATCTTGGGACTGAGATACTTAAGTTTCCACATAGATAGACCTCCTCTTCAAGTTTTCAAAACCCGCTTCATAGAATATATCATCTTGAAAATAAATAATATTATACTTGAAGCATCATTAAATATTCATTTTTATAGCTCAAAGAAAACTTTTCAAAATATGAATGCAATTTTGTCGACGATTCTTATTCGTGACTGGCGCATCAAATGTATAACCAAAATGTAAAAAGGAAATTGGAGATTCATTCTCAGGAAGGAATTTGTCGAGAATTCATCTGATTCCCTAAAGATGTTCTGTCGAGGTACTTGATGTAGATATATTATTGATTGTTATGTCATACAGATATAATTTGCATTATTTAAAGTATAAATTTATTGTACTTCTTACAGCTTCATTATTTCTAATTAGAGTAATTTTGAGGCAAACTTATTCTCTCATTTTCTTTCCTTTTAGTTTTCAACATGAGCACTGTTCATTTCAATTAGTAACCATTCTAGTAAAAATCTAGCAAAAATACAGATTTCGGATATTGAAAAAATCTTATGGATAGAATGCATTAAATAAAAATCTTAGATATCCTGAGCTTCCAATCAATAATGGATAGAGAGTAAGGATACCGACCACAGGATGAGTTCTAGAACACAAACATCTAAAGAGACTGATTAGAACTGAGCAATTCGTAATTTTAACGACACCAATGAGTTCCCTATATTTTCCATAATTTGCGATTCACAACGATACCCACAATTCCATTCAATTTATATGATAACAATTGCTAAAAACTGTTTAAATGGTTTTTTCTACAGTAAAACTATATCTAAGACAACGGAAAGCGCCACCAAGCCAACAATGAACATTCCTAGAGTCAGTTCTCGCATACGCACTCACACATGCGGAGAACATGAGTCGCGCGAGATGCGAGTAATTAGTGAGATTTCCCGGAGGTGCAGCAGAAGCTCCGAGAAGGCATCGAGTCCTTAAAACCCTCAGTTGCACCGCTGTGCCACCCTCCACTAACGCCACCCTCTTCCGGCTAATGTTCCAGCAGAAATCGCTGCAGCGAACGTCGTCGGAGATGGCAGGAGTTGCAACCCTTCCTTCACCAACCCCCTTGCAACCCCCGCAGGCGTAGTGCCTCCCACGTATCCGTCACCCGTCGTCCTAAGACAGAGGTTACTGCCCCGCTAAGTGAGCACCGACCTCTCGAACTGCGCCTGAAGATGGGAGATTCCTGCTTCTCTTTTCACATCCACTATCACTTCAAATATCCGTTCCGTCCTTAGATTATCTTCTTCACCGCAGATACCATGGTTCCGATACTTCTTCTCCTATGACCACCTCCCTCATCCTGAATCTTCATCGCCGCGATCTCCACTGTTCTCGTCGTGCAACCACCCACACCATCCAGCATCATACCGCCACCGTTGCCACTCGAGAGCGGGTTATCTCCGGCGGGCAACGGCGGGGCCGCGGGGCCGCGGGCCCGAGCCGGGGCTAATGTGGTATCATAGCCCGTAATTAGGCGCTCCCAGCTACAAGATAATGTACTTCGCGGCTATAAATCTTTCCTTCCACCGTCGGCTAGAGCGCAGCAGTAGCGGCGGGCGCCGCGGGGCTTATGAGGGGAGCGTCCTCCTACACCTCCACCGTTCCTCCTTCTTCGTCTCTTCCTTCACGCTTCTTCCGTCTGTTTCTCAGCAGTATCATCCCATGCCTTTTGCTTCCAAGGTCTTCTTCGCTGCGTCCACAATAGAGGTTAGCATATGCAAGAGATCAACTGTTCCGAAACATGATATCTGGCTTAGCAGAAACGGAGTAAATAAAGAACAATCAGCATTTATCAAAACTACCTAACCATATTAGACTCAAGATTGTCTCAGTAAGATTTACCGAAACTTTTCTTAATAAGCTCAACAAATCAGTTGGTTTTAATCTGAATGAAAGTATCCATTATTTTCTGATAGAATATTATAAACACCTTCAACAAAGATCCTTTTAAAGTTAATTTAATTTCTTATTTAAAAATTATAAAGCGTCAGCATTTAAATAATTAGCGTAACACTAAAGCATGGATATTTAGAATTCACGACAAAGTATTCGAATGAAAATAATCAATGAATTGTTCTATTCCGATTTTGTATTTGAAAATACTTCAATATATGACAATTTAAATAATACAGAAAGTTGAGAATCGAAACATATATTATAATCTGGATGATAACATGAAAGTCATCCGATATTTGTCTATAACCTTGCTCCTGCCGCTCATTTGAAAAGTAACCAAATCTGTTCACATAGAATTTCACTCGTTCTGAATGAACGTATAGTCAGATAAACCACACACACACATACATATATAATATATCTATAACTCGGCAATTATTATGGTATAAAAATGTCATATATATGTATTTTAACGAGTTGAACTGAAATATGTAATATTATGTGCCAAATAATTATAAGATGTAGCTGTTCTACACTCATCAAGTCTCAGCTGAAATAATAACAAACACAAAAACTTGTTAGTGTGTTCTGATTAGCGCATCTAAATACGATACATACATTAAATATACACAATGTTTCCGACGCCCTCTTGAAAACTATGCCTATGGCAATCTTTCCTATCAGTCGACACCATTACCACAGTTTGTCAACGGAGGACGTAAAGGGGATTATCAAAGAAAAAGTATTAGAAACTTTAGCATTTGTGTGTACCAGTTTCAAAGCAGTTGAAAATGACAGCACACTTGCTTATTTGTCATTGCTTAGAATTAAATTTTCTAGTGTCATATTATCTCCCACGTAAACATACAATTGAGTATCCTCTTGTATGAAAAATATTAGTTGACAGGTGATAAAATAATTGTTCCTTTGCTTGCTGAGATTGGCTATCCTGATTCTGGCGTTATCGACGGTTCCGGTCTCCGTATTTTTCAGTTTTATCTTCCTAATTATTTTTCTCGAGTTTTTGTGATTCAGTTTCTGTATTTAGTTCCTACCTTTATTGTAGTGTAAAAATTTGTTTGTTTTGTTTATGTTAAGTGGAAAAAACATTAAAAAGTTTCCTAAGGTGTATCAAGCGTAACGAACCTAACATACTTCGAATTGTTTTCATTCAAGTGCTTCCCAAAGGTGNTAGTGTAAAAATTTGTTTGTTTTGTTTATGTTAAGTGGAAAAAACATTAAAAAGTTTCCTAAGGTGTATCAAGCGTAACGAACCTAACATACTTCGAATTGTTTTCATTCAAGTGCTTCCCAAAGGTGTGATAAAGTTTACGTAAGTACATTCGAAATCATTAATTTAGTTTCTTGGTGCATCAAGAGTAAACATTAGGGTACATTTATATTTTTTCGTGCATATTCTATTACATAATAATTAAACCCTGTCCCATTGTTAATCAAAGAAACCCTGTCCCATTGTTGCACCCAAGATTCGTCGTCTTAATTATATAGAATTATTACATCGTTTTTCTTGATGTTTTCGTAATTATTTACATTTTAACATAATATAGAGTAGTTATTGTCGCATTAATTACCCTCTAGTAGTCGTCCTAAATAATTATTTCAGTCAATTTTAGTCGTCAATTTGTTTGTTTATTTAATATCTCATTTGTAACTTCCGTAGTAATAAATTTATTATATTAATATCCTTAATTTAGTGTTAGTTGTCAGTTTTCATGTAATCTCATTTTCTTTTGTCGTTAAGTTGTCTCAACAATGGACACTATCGCATTCATTAACGCATTCAAAGTTGATCTTCAGAAAGTGTACAATGACTTGGAGCATTACATTGACACGATCGGCGGTTGAGCTAGAATCAGGAATTCACACTATCCTCTCAACTGCTATCACCCGGTTAGACCAATGACACATGTATGACACAAACTCTTCACTCAGAATAGGTGTTAATGATGTTAGACGACATGTCCCAGATTCCTCCCCTACCTAAACCTCCTACCCGTTTAATCCCTTCTCGTCCAGTACCTAAACCTTTTCACAACTCGCGCACTGGTAAGCCACCAAAATCCACGTAAAGTAGTGCTACCCAGAGATGAAGCCAACACTTCCACGCAGATTTCAAACGTGCTCATATTATATGATTCGCACGGTCGCCATATGTCCTCCGTTTTGCGTGGATTGCTTCCCAACCGATTCTCAGTTACCGGTGTCTTCAAGAAAAACACTCATTTGGCAGAAGTTATTCGAGAACTGGACACCTACATTAAGACACAGAGCAGGACACAGTAATCATTACGAACGATATTAACTTTGGAGGACATTTGAACGCTTCTGAACACGTACACTTTGTAATGGTTGTAATAATAAAGTGAAATTATACTTTAAAATTATATTGACGCCATCCTCAGAATTATTTTAATAATTCTGCATAATACCATTATTTAGTATCCCTGGTTGAAATAAATTCTTTTAACTGCGTCTCTAAGTAGTAATGTTTCCAATATATTATCTTAACTGATCAGATCTGATTCATTGCCAAACCGACTAAAACACGCAGACTTGAGTGGCTATTTATTTGTTCGAATTTTCCAACAGACACTTTACCTCCTCCAGCAAAAGTATAATTGGCTGAGAACATTAAAGCACTGCTACGATTGTTCTGTCACCACAAGGTGGGTTTGAATCCTAGTGACGCCTGTGAACAGATTTTTGAAAATTGTTTATACCACTATTCAGCTCGTAATATCTGTTTGGGAGCTGTAATGAACAAAACCTTAGTTCATGCTCTCACATTGCTTAGGAAAATCTTAAAACATACGCTGAGCAATTGTCAATTCGGCAACGTAGCATTACAACATACATGGCAACGTGGCAGGGCAAAGTTCATCTGCCGACGAGAAAAAAATAATTTCTATTCATGTTCTCTTTAAGTTTCGATATTTTAGTTTCTTCATGTGTAAGTGAAATATTTCAATGATATATTTTACGTGGAATTTTGATAAAATCATTAAAATTTCAATAAACATGTGCAAAAATATTTTATATTGAATTTAAAAGCAAATAATTTATATTTAAAGAAAACAATGATACTAAAAGAAATTCACGAGTTCGTAATTATACCCCAAGTATTAAAACATTCTTTTAATAAAAATATTGAGTAGGAAACGGGTCTAATATATATCCAAACCATATTTTCAATAAATATTTATTCATATAGCATCTAGATTTACAACATTATACATTTGGAGAACAATGTTTACTAAAGAAAAAGGTATATGCTCTATTAATTTAAACTAACAATTTTCGTAGCAATAAAATAGCAATCGGATCATCCAATTTTACTAAGCTCCATAAACTCAAATTCCCCCTCTACAGAGTAACACGAGACCGTCTGATCAGATAAGGTATTTCAA
>NNCF01126410.1:697441-771699 GCA_002313205.1 Laupala kohalensis | reverse complement strand
TTCAGCAAAAATTCCTAGATAAGATAAAAAGTTAGCTGCGAGTTATAATACTAATAGAATGTCAATATGTTTGTAATTTTAAACAAAAAATTACATGTACAAGTTATTATCGAACTATAGATTATTTCGAGTATAGGGTTTAAAAATCATAAGAATTGAAATAACACTAAATTCGGGATTTATTGTTACAATAAACACGCTCCTAGACAAAGCCTAGAGAACCTGTATGATAAATCCGCCTCTACCAGAAGGAAAAACGGAGAAAAACCCGGGCCAGGATGGGACTACAGAATTTATGTACACAACCGTGCCAAAGTTGAGTTCACATAAAACTAAATTAATATGAGCCATAAGACAACACAATCATGCAAGAAAATAGTTTTTGAAATTGTTATAAGTTATTTAAAAAGTACTACAGCAATGGCGTGATAAAGTACAAGACGAATTTAACTTTTATTAAAATCAATAAATTCTTTTACAGTGTAGAAGCACTGGTGCAGGAGGTAGTTTTTAACCGCGGATTTGAAGATATTCAATTTCATAATATCTTTTATATTCTTGGGCAGGGAATTATATAGAACGATTCCCGAATGGTATGGTCCCTTTTGGCAAAGAGTGGTTGACACTCTAGGGCGATGAATATTACTACTATTGCGTGTATAGTGTTCGTGAACGAGACTGTTTCGTATAAAGCAAGGGTGGCACTTCAGTAATTCGGACTTAACAAACACGACTGTTTCATAAATATAAATGCAGGGAAGTGTTAATATATTTAATTCCTTGAATAAAGGTTTACAAGAGTTTCGGGGGTGAGATTTACAAATTATCCGAACTATCCTCTTCTGAATTCTGAAAGTTTGAATACTCTGACCGGAATTACCCCAGAAGGTAATGCCGTAACGTAAATGGGAGTAAACAATTGCAAAATAATTAAATTTTTTTGTAGCTCAGAAATATTTGTGATTCATTTGGTGGCATGGGCAGCGGGGGACTTAAAGAAACAGGAGTAAGTAGTATCACTCAATTTTAATAGGGAATTTCAACAGTTTTGATTCAAATTCTGCCTTATAACGCAAGATATTACGTAAGCGCCGCCAGTGCCCCGCAATACCGCACTGCGAGAGGATGTGCTCACGTGCTCCGATTTGGCCAGGTATTGTAAAAAATATACTCACGTAATTTTTGATTTTCACTATCGTACATTCTATTAATGATTATTTGATATTTGTTGTTTGAATGGTAAAATATCTAACTTTGATTTTGAACTCCATTCCAAGTTTTATAGTATTTTAAGAAAATTAAAAATCATTGAAAATGAACTGATGGGGCAGGTTGTAATAAAAAACGGGGGAAGTTGTAACATGTTACTACTTGCCCCTTGTGCATATATCTTTAGTAAGTATAACGGTAACGTGTTATTAGGTATAATACGTACCTGTACTAGGTTTTATAGTAGTTAAAACCAGGCCAAATTTTATTCATTGTTTTTTTTTTAGAATGAGAAACTACAAGAGAAAAACTCAAAGAGTCCTTAAAAGCCAGGATGTGTATGAGTTAGCGGTTATTGAAGTTTTGGAAAATGCTAGCATACGAAAAGCAGTCGAAAGTTTTCAATTATGTCATATTTCGCTCTATAAATATGTTAAAAAGAAAAAAAAATGATGAGATAATCTCAGTTGGCTACGTACAACCTAGACTAATCTTCACACCTGAACGAGATGATAAAACGGCCACGTATTTGCTGCAATGTGCAATGTACTCTAATTATTTTGTTTTAAAGTCTTTAATTACCAGAAGAACTGATTGCTATATTCTAATTTGAGTTTGATGATTATGATTAAGAAAATTAGTGTTTCATTAAATATTTTTAGTTGGAAAAAGGGTCAATTTATTTACGTTTTATTAGAGCTTTTGTCATTTTAAGAAGTGTTATGTTATTAGATGAGTTAAAATAAAGATTTTATATGCTGCACAAAGTATTTTTATAATAAAAAACAATATTTGTTCATTATTTATGATTAATGTCATAAGAAGCACCATGTCAATTTAAATCATAATTATGATAATTACACTTTAATACAACGAATATGGTAGTAATTAATCTAAATATTTTTTGTAAAAGTAATTAACAAATAAACCCTGTTTTTTCTAGCAAATATACTACCAAAATATCTATTGTAACTACTTGCCCCGAGCCTTTTTTAACTAGCCCCAAACATGGGGTAAGTTGTAACACTTATCATCTTTTTAAAGTGTCAAGAAAAAACAATGTAATGATTTAATTATGTACTACTTGCATTTAGTAACCAGGTATATACTTGTACAATTAAATTTTTCACAGTAAGAGAAATGTTTGTATTTTATAAATTATAAGCGAATTTCTGAAAATTGTTACAACTAGTCCCCCCCCGCTCCCCTACATGTATTTGAGAAGTAGTTCAAAAAGTAAAAAAAAACTAGAGAAAACGATGAAACATTACTCAATCTGCCTTACACATGTGTACGCTCAAGACACGTAGACTCAAAACACTTCCCGGATATAGACAACATTAAAACTTTAATAAACTATAAAAACACAGTCAAAAGTTGAAGTGTCATATAGAGGCAATACATAGCAGAAAATTTGCCTCGAATCGGACACAAAAACTACCTGATAGAAGATTGTAAAACATTAACTATAACAGGAATGAAAAAGTTATGTTTCTGAAACACGTTTCTCATAGCATATCTCACCCGTCAACGTCTTAGCAGCTCATATTTTATCTTAATAACTTATATTTTATACTTATTGGAGTAGCTTTACATTGGATGTTCGAAACAAACATTTAAAACGGGGGTTCGACTATTGAAATCCGGAGAGAGTCAAGAGAAACTTCATAATAAATAAGCGTGTAACAGAATAATTGGGAGACGAAAAAGTATCCATAAATTCCACACGATTCTCCACACTATTTGGGGGGATTCTCCACACTATTTATACAATTTCTGAAAGCTTAATAATACATATACACGACAATTGGCTGTGCTAAGCCACCTGTCACGTCTCATGAAAGTAAAATCATCTATAACCTATCAGTTACGTACAATTTAATGAAAATCTGATTCGCCACATCAGGTTATTCTCGTGCGGTTGCAATTTCTCTCAGCAACCTCTGACGAACATCAAGCAAAACCCACGCTTCCAGCGCAACAAAAGACAATTACAAAATTATCCGAGTATAAATATCTCAGCCGCATATCTCAGATATCAAGGGAACAGGACGCCCGCCGTGGAGGCAGGGTGAGTCGACAGCGCAGATGCTGGATGCAGGGCTGCCACCCGCGTGAGCTCTGCTTACGTAATTATTCGTTATTGTAACGACGGCGCGAACAACTTTGTTGTTGACGTTGCGGAAGCGTTTGGCGAGAAGGTGGAAGGGGAAGGAAAAGAGAGGAATTGAGAGAGGGTTCGACCGACTCCCTCCCGTTATCACGCAGCGTCCAAATATTCGTTCGCCAGCCAAAGAGGCGAGTGAGGGGTGGTGACAATGTGGAACCAGAGGGCGCTGCTGCTGTAGAGAAGGTGGCAACGGTGCGACCACCGGCGCCCACGCAAATTGCTCGCTTTTAATCGCTTTTCAAAATGTTTCTCCGTCGGTTGGGAGAACGGTGACGACGTCGACGTGTTCCCAGGTGAGGATTTCTGCGGTACCAACAGAGTACAGGGGTGTCATCCCATTTGCAAAGAAATTATACGATCGCACATGTGGTAGAAGACCTGACATAAGTAACAAACTTATCAATAAGCTACAAATGATCCAAAAATGTACACACCGTAATAAAGTTTCGTTGTTTATACAGACAAGAGAAAAAGAAATATTCATACCCAAGAGAAATAGAAAAGGTATTCGTATTTCAAACTTTACGTTTTATTCTATTTTGGCTAATTAAAATACGTTAAAAATACATTTGTGAATTAATATTACAAAAATAATTCAAAAATCAAGTTCACAATGGAACTCTTTTCAACGTCGCATAAGGAAATTGACGTGTATGGCAGGAATTGAGACAACATTGATAGTTTGTAAGACAAATCGAATAACCTCGATATAAATTGTTATTTATGACATGATAATAAGATTTTCATATAATTCTCATCAGTTATTTTACTTCGACAGACCTCATATAAATATAAAGAGTATGTGTAGAATATCGTTTTGTACACCACTGGTAGAAGTCAGTAGGAGAGAGCGTGGGTGGGACTTTGGTGAGGAGAGAGGACGAAAGGAGGGGTGGAAGGGGAGGTGGACGTTGAGGAGAAGTTGCCGCGAATGGAAGTGTCGGGGGCAGCTGTTGCCACGAGACGGCTTGGCCACCACCGCCGCCTTCTCCACCTACTCCTCCTCCTTCCCATCTCTTCCGCCGTCGTCGTCGTCGGATGACCGGCAGCGGGCACGGCGGCGACTGGCGGGGCATGAGGCGGAACACAGTGAGAAGGAGAATGGAGACAGAGGCGGCTGACGGTGTATTTGCATGACGTGGCCAGCCGCCAGATTCCCTACGGACACGTCGCCGCCACCGCCGTTACTGCTGCTGCTGCTGCCGCTGCAGGGTGAACTGTGCGCTCGCTCGCTCACTCGTGCACTTGCTTGCTTGTAGGTGGTGGCATAGGAACGCTCGCGACCTAGGATTGAAGGCCAGTGGTCTGTACTCGCCCACTCTAACATGAGGTCAGCATGATCTTCTACTACTAATTCTCTGAATTGTCTTTCATGGAGAAAAAAACACTGACTTCTTTATGTTGACTTCACTATTTCCTATTTCCTTAAACGTTGGTTCTAATTACATCAATGTAATTTATTGGGATTTTTTTCTCTTCCTTTCGGTGATTCTTTATCCAAACACTATAGCCTCGTGCAAAAAGGAACTTAAAATAATTAAATTTGTTACAATTCAAAATCGGTACTTTTTCAACGAAAAGATGAAAATAAAAGCTGTAATACAAATATATGGATTAAAATTTATTATTATTTATTAAAATTTATTTATACGCTGGGCATAAATCCCTACCTCAAGTGGGCATGCATGGGTGCAGCCCTAAATGTAGTCTGAGGGAAAAAACCCAACGAACTTGTGTGCTAATCATGTGCTAAATAACTTATAAACATAATATTATATTAGCGAAATATTTGTTTCGATTTTGGACTGGTATTCCATGAAGAACAAACAAATAAAAAGAGAATCCTAAGCTAAACCTGTTCCTTATAAAAATAGTCTATTAAGTCAAGTTGCTTATACTGGGTGTCAAAGGACCTAATTGCTCCAGTTATCTTTTATCACGCTGTGATGGTTCTTTACATTACTGTAAGTCCACAATGTTTGAGGCGACGAGTTTTTGCCACAATAACACAACTGTGCGATAAAGTGTTTCTTCGTAAAATATTCAATAAGTACGACTGAAATTATATTCCTTATTTCGAACGATACAGTATGAACATCAAAGAACAATTGCTCAATTATTCATTAAAATAATAATTTCCATTATTGAATATCACAATAAATGCTCTGACTTCTAAAGCTGAAGTAGAGCTACAGTAGACTAGATTCACCGACAGCAGTAATCTAGTAGTAGCGTCTTCGCTTCCTCGATGCCACTGAGTGGTGCGGCCAAATCGACCAAACTTTGTGAGGTTTTCATCTCCGTTTTCCCTCACCTGGTCCCGACAAATGTCGATTCATTACCATATGTTTCCAGACAGACGAAGATTTCTCCTTCTTAATACTAACCCCACTCAAGGTCAGACGAAAGAGTAGACTTCATGGCCTGAACCTCACCTAATACCACGAAATAAATCAATTAGTAAGCATTAAAAATTTTGGGTCTGCAGAAAATACCTCACGTTGTAGTCAATGGCAATATTTTAGAACACAGAAATTAACAAATAATAAAAAGAAAAAAAATACGATTCACACAATTGGCATTATAATAAAAATAAAAAATTCTCTAGCAGCGAGAAACTATTGAGAATGTATGACGCACGTTTCTCTTACTTCTTTTTATATATTTTTTCTGTTAACTCTCTTCTGTCTGTTCTCTTAGTTATTTCATTTTTCCCATTATCAGGGTATTAACTTATTTGAGGCTCTTAATTTAAAATATTTAACTCACAATACCTCATAATTACATTAGTTTAATAATACATTAAATTATAATCAGTTCTAATAATATAAATAATTTCTAACTCCGCCTGTGTTGGAGGGTGGATAGAGTAGCTTTCTAATGTCACTGCCCGTCCCAAGAGCGGAGGAAGAGGGTTTAGGGTTGAGGGTGCAGAGTTGAGGCGTTGGACCAGAACCTCATCAATTGTAAAGAAAAAACAACGCTAAAATCCGAAACTATCCCGCTGGGAACAAAGTTAAACGAAATGTTAGACGACTAAAAATAGAAATTGATTCTGAATATTGGTACATGGAATGTGAAACAATCAGGCAACCCGGTAAGCTACAGAAAATGGTAGAGTGAATCAGCATAACAACGTTTGATATTGTTGCTATTGAAGAAACAATGTGGAATGGGAGTGGAGATGAAGGGATAGACTTCAATTTGGTACTGGCTTTTAACACAAGAAACATTTTATGAAGCATGTAATTGTATTAAGCCATTGAATGATAGATTATGTTGATTATACAAGAATTTTTCTAATTACTCACTAACTATTAAATGGTGCAAAATTGCACAGTTATGAAATATAACATTGTAATTTCTATATTATGTGCCACAACATAAGTTTGTTTGTGCGAATAGAAACAAGTGATAGAGATGAATCAGAGTCACACGATCAAGAAAGAAACTCCCGTGGTAGTGTCTCCCTTGGTAAAACAGAGTGACCACAAATTGCTTGAAAGAAGTCGGTTCGCTTTGAGGGAGAGTCCCAAAAACAAGCCTCTCCCCATAGAAAGTGAGCGTCGACGATTCCACGCGCGTGTGTTTTTAGATGTTTGGTCGCTGAGCGATCGGTCGGTCAGTCGCCTTAAGGCGGGAAGCAGGCACTTGGTATGCGATCGGCGAGCGCCTTAGGACGAACGGATGGCAGAATCCCAACGTCGTTAGCTTCCCTTGAAGGTGACTCACTCACTCCTCCATCGACGGACGAGAGCACTTGGTCAGTATAGAGTGTGCAACTTAAATGCAATTGCATTACAAACTCACATGCAGTCAGATATTCCTACTGAAGAGTGTGAGCTCTTCAGGACTTTCATGCATATTACAACTCGAGAAAATTCTGTCGATTTCGAAGAAAATAATGCACGTTTCGATCATAACATACATACAACTAATCAATTTGTCATTTTTCACTCTTAAAGGTCCGCACAAGCACAGCTAATGTAGCTCTTCACAGATGTATTAAGTTCCAAAATTTTGCTTTAATATCTTCGATGGGGCTGTTGATGTAATTCTGAAAATGGCACATTTTACCGCGTATTGTACAATATTGAAGAAAATGTCTCTTGCAAATTGAGCAGGGACAAAAGTTATACCAACTATGAAGAAAAACACATCTTCTCGGTTTCGAACAGAAACGATTTTGTCATACCTCACAAAATTTTCATCAAATATTCAAAAGAATAATTACATTAATAACAGTGTTAGGCACTTCATATTGCGTAAAAATTATGTTCATTATAGGGCAATATCTAAAAATATTCGAAGCCGGGAAAGGAAAATATGTCACTAAATATTGACTAAATGCACAAAAATTGAGTCAAAACAGCCAAAAATAGATCAAATAGCATAAAATATAAACAGTAATTAAATTCGCAACGCAGTTAAAGTATAAATAAAACACGTTTGGTTTCTTCTCTTATCCAAATTATGTCTACTACCTTCTAAACATAGAGAAACAAACAAATATTAAGTGATCAATAAAAAAAATTCAAAAATACTTTGATCCTTTTTAAATTTAATAATATTAAAAAAAAACTCATTAGACAACCACTAAAATTTTGAATGCGCTTTTAAGACAAATAATTAATCAAGAGAAGGTTTTATCACATGACTTTAATCAAATTTAGCCAAGCAATTTACTATCTTCTAAACATAGAGAGAGGTATAAGAGTCATCAATTCTTATACATGCAAAACTCCTATATACGTCTATATATGTATCAACGTTCTTAAATCCCAAAATCCTCCCAAAGCCATCTGCTACACACGGACTCTAAGCGCTTCCAATCACCTCGCACGTGCGTTAAACACAATCTCCCCGACGTAAGAATTTCTGCGTGGCGGCGACGGCTCGGGAATAATTCTCCCCCCATGAATATGAATGCTGTGTGCCGTGTCAGGAGACTGGAGCGGTCACTAGCGCTCTTTCTACGGGAGAAAAGAGCAGAGCCCCTCGCCCTCTTCACGCTGTTCTTTGAATCGCTAGGTCTCCACTCTCTGAACGAACCTTCTACTCACACTGGTGTTAGTGATCTCGATTTTCCTATATTTTTTTCTCTTTGTTAGTTTAAACGTTTTAATTTATAACTTAAGAGGATACTAGTATCAAAGAACTATACATCTAAAACTGACAATTAAATACAATTATTGAGGAGTTTCATAGGTCTGAAATTGCACAACCGATTTCATTAACCTAACTTTAAAAACGCACGATGCGTAATCATGTGTTTCCTGGGTTATTTGTACAAGATTTCCTCCAATCCAAACAGCAGTTCTTTTATTTTGTAAATTATCAACATATAAAGCAACAAAAATTTAAGGGTATTAATTTAACAACTGAACGTAATCTGTTGACGAAATTATAGCTCACTCAACTTGCGATAATTCCAAGTACGAATGTAATATTTTCAAAAGAAAGAATAAAGTACTTCAAGGTAAAGGAAATGAATATTACTGGTTTATTTTGTCTTGAGAAATATTTTTCAATATTAACAAAAAAATTTCTTTTATAACAAAATGTCTGAACAGTATATATAATCTTCAAGTGAAATACTTGAACTTGACACAGGTTTAAGGAATTACTCCAACTTCAATATCTTCGTCATAATCATTAACCACACCTCTACCCAACCTCCCACACACATACACAAAAGACTGATGAGAGTCAATTCTATCTCTTTCATTTTCACTGAAAATGTAACCCTCCGTCTGGTCTTATCTTCTCCCTCGCGGTCATCCTCAAGCTCTCACGTACGCGCTTCCAGATGAGGAGGGAACCTAATGAGACAGGGCGAAGTGAAGGAAGGTTGGCAATACGGACTCTCCTCCAGGAGGAGGGTGGTGATGGAGGGAGAGGATCGTAGTAATAGTGATGCAGGTGGTCGCGAAAGGGTAGTCACCCCAAGGGAATTAACAACCGCATTCTGACCACCGTGTACGTCTCCAGCAGCGCGCGGTGGCACGTCCCGGAGACCAAATGTTATTATTTTGGGTGAAATATAATCATGAACTTTTCCTCCTAGGAATTGAATTACTCGAGGGTTAGCGTTGATGACTGCTCTTGACTTTTGGGGTTCACGCTCACAGTAGAGCGTCGCCTTCCTCAAGATCTCAGCGTCTTATATTAACAAGCTCGAGTTATGTTTCAATTTCAATATCACTTCAATTTACATCATAATCACGAAAAACGCGGGATTTGTCCCCGTAATTTATAATGTAATTATTTTTCGAATATTAAAAATTTGAATGTAAAACTATCCAAACCATAAGACTTGGTACAGTGCTATAGCATATTGATTCCATTAAAACACGTTGTGTATTTCGCTTAATATTCTACTACCAAGTTTATAACGATGATGTTTTATCATAAGAAATTGAATTGTATAATCCAACAAATTTTTGCTTGTGACTGACAACTCCATCTCCACAAACTACGTTTCAATTCAAAGAAATAAATATTTCCTTTCGAAACTGATGGTCTTTGTGTGTCACTCACGTAGACAAATACCACAGAGTCGCGAAACCGAATGTCCTCCTTCAATCAAAAGTTGGCTGATCGCCTTTTTCATCGTTAATTGGTGGCGTACTTGACAGACGGTTGAAGACGTCTTCCGATAGAATCAAATAAAGACGACGAAAATATTCGCTTCTAGAGGGTAAGAAATAGAACTCAGATCGAACGAGAGGAACAGACGGGACTTTGCAAAGAAAGTTCTAAAAACTTTTTTTTTCTTTCTTAAAAACTGGGTCCGTCTGAAAATTAGTCTACACCATCTCCCCTGTGTTCGTTGGACAGAACTTTATGTGCTATTTAGAACGAGGCTTAAGTCAAAAGGTGGAAGGAGCACGAAGACGCGTCAACGAATAAAAAAATCGAGCAAATGAGAGACATTTCTTTCCCTTTGAGATCCAGGGATGAGCACGAGATTAGCAGGGATTTTTGTAGCATCCCTTGTCAGTTCACCAGACGTAATGATTGTAGAATGTCTCTAATTAGTTCTTATATTCTGTGACATTTCTTCATTCACTCATCTTCACGTCCTCTTCAGTATCCATCCCAGCATTGAGCTCTTTTTCTTTTTTCATTAAATTCCAGATTTGAGGAGTTCCCCAATTTCAAGAATCTTACGCCACTTGATTAGTTTGCGGACAGGCGATAACACTGTCTGCCGAAAAGAAGATTCCCATTAGATTGAAGGAAATTATATCGACATTGAACAGACATACGTAAGTACTCTAAAGCTTCACAGAATATAAAATGAGATACCTACTCTTCATTACCAGATTGTTTGTAGACCAAAGGAATAAATAATTTTTAATCTCCTTTTTAATATTGTTTCATGGTTTTATTGTTGTCCGCAACAAGATTTTAATAAAAATTCTTTTTCTTCCTATTTTTTCATGCTTTGGTAAATATTTGATTCTCTCAGGTTTCTTTTTACCATGAGTTGCTCAGTAGGTTAAACTAAAAAAACCATTTTAATCGTTTCTATATAAGATCGTGTTTTCTATAGTAATACGCGACTCATTTCAATAGTTGCCTTCGTAAAATTTGTAGCATCAACATTACGATAAGAAACACGGGTGTGTGAGTACTTACGAATAGTAATACCCTATCAAGTGACAATTTCACCTGGTGGCCCAATCAGAAGAGTTACTTCAAAAACTATAACAGTATTCCTCAAAACAATTCCATTGCCGAAAGGAATTTCAGTTATAGCCCCAACGCTAAGAGAAAAATAGAACTAAATAACGTGAATTACCGTATATAACCCCTATGTAATACGCTTATCTGAGGTATGTTCAGTTTTTTCTACTTGGGTAAAAGTTTAATCAGTAGGACCATTTTGTTTTGCTGGGTCCTACTGATTAAACTATATATTTTTAATGTAGTGGCATATCTTTATCCTATGCCTCATTGAAATTCCACAGCTACGTATTACATGCAAGTAAAGAAATCGTAGTAACGAAGGACAACGTGATCTGTTAAAATATTCCTGGATATGTAAGGAATATTTAAAGAGCATGTTGAATTATGGGTGTACGCCATAATAAGTGAAATCAAAACTATTGGAAATGCACGAGGTTCCCTTCCGAATTTAGTTTTATCACTTGCCAATTTCATTTCACTGAACCCATTGGCCATGACTTTCTAAAAATATGAATTATGACGACTTAGAAAAAATAGTTAACTTGCCTGATCGACTTTTATTATTAAATTTAAAATATGTGATCCATGAGGATCAGGTAACCAGAAAAAAGCGGAGCGCCAGTAACTTGATTTATTTTCTAAGTAATCATTCGTTCCAATTATCTTCTTACAAAAGCCAGCTAATTTCCAAGAAATAAATTATTTTATTAGTGTCTTCACGGGAGAAAATCCTAAACTGGGATAGCTAATGTATTGGCTGCCAGTCAGACAGACAACACATAAGTTGGAACACCTAACATACGTCTGCTATGACGTGAATTTTCGTCCTTCTCTATCACAGCGTACAGCATTTGCTCTCACAGCTTACGCAGCTAATCTACACGATAAGAAGAGAAAACATATAGTAGATGATTTATCTATCTGTAAGCATGTAATATTGATTCGTCGTGTGTCGACGTGCATGCTTTCTTCTCTGTACGAATTTCTTGACCACATTCATTTTTATTAAATCTCCATTGTCTTACCATGTTTATTCACAGGCGTATAGCAAAGGTGTATAGTTCTTCTTTGGACGTCCGTCTTTAGATATCCGATAGCGGCAGTATTCAATCCAGGGTTCTTTTCTTCGAAAGGTGCGAACGCCACCACTGAGCTACTGCAGCCCGACGACATGGTAAAATGTTTTATTCTCCTGCGTTGCACTATCTTAGAGTTAGCACTATTGTACTGGCACCATGAATAGTAAATACTTAAAAAAGTAATCATCTCTAAAATCTTGGAAAATATATCTTTAAGTACCAAGAAAATAGATTTTATGTATCAAAACGTTTCTTTATTTTGAATGTACTTGAAATTTATTCTTATTATACTAATACATTTGACATAACATTATTTAAAATAATAATTAGTTATTTGCCAACATTAACCTACAGAAATTCTAAATATCATCAGTGTACAGCTGCTCGATGTCGAGACAACTGTAAACTATCGTTTCGGGCTATGCAACGTCGGGATGGCCTCATTTAGTTGTAGTAATGAATAATTTTGTTCACGTAAACAACTATTCATAGTTGCGATAGCCATGGTCAATTCGACTCCGTAAAACAATTGCTCAGGCTGCGCCGCCTCAGTCATGATGCAGGGAACCGAATTCATAGAAAGCAGCGAAGCCGAGTGTTGTTTAGCGGCAATTATGAACGAGATCGGTGGGGAGGAACAAACAACAGTTCTTGTAGCTATGTCAGATTTTTGAGCAGGACTGATCTATAACTGTTGAAGTAACTTTCTTCCTCCCAGACAAAACAGCGTTAGCTTCCGCAGTGATAGAAAATTGGTCTCGATAAACGAAAACTCTTTTATGGCAGCTACAGTGTAAGCTGTGGCAGCTAATGGTGCTGTCTGTCCGCTAGACAGCCAATGCTTGAGCTATCACAGCTAACTTTACTCTGAGCTATCCAACTTATTTTTTTCTGTGTTGACTAGAAGACATACGTATTTTGACCGAGACTGTATTTCAAAACATATAGTATTTTTTGATCATGTATTATAATACATATTTCACAAATTTATCGAAAGCTTAGTTCATGAAGAGGCACATTGAGTGGCATAATATACAACTGAAAGAAATGTACTACTTATTTAGAAAAGATGAAGTGTGTGTCAAAAATAAAATGTGCGACTATGAACTGAATTATACACTTTACGAACGTCTAAAAAATCCCAAATATACATACAAGAGTTGAGAATTTCCATCAAATACAATAAAAAGGCAAAAATGGAGTTTTTTTCAACCCCTCTCCCAAATATGCTGAAATCATTAATATGAATATTCTCTCAATACAATGTTCAGTAATTATTTTTTTATACGAGTTCAGAAAATCAATTTCATTATTACCGACGTCACCTAAGTCTAATAAACTTAAGCCTTTGCCTCCCACGAGCGAGTGACAGTCGTGACCGACGGATTGACGACAGCATGGCAGAAACGGAGCAGCATGCGGTGGGGTACGAGTCGTGGGTGGCGAGTGGCCCTCAGTGGGAGTTAAGACGCGGCTAAGCCCCATCGGCAGTGGCATCGGCTAAGCAGCTTATTAAGTCTGGGTCAGGCCGGACTCCAGACCCGTCGCCCGTCGCCCACCACGCGGCCTCAAGAACACGGAAACGCTTCTTGCGTTGCGTCACATCCTCACCGGATTACCCGCGGACATCTGTCGAAAGGAGGCTTCATCTGTAATTACTCCCCTCTTCTGTTCACGTCGAAGCCTCAGACGCCGGGTCTACATCGCCTTGTCCGTTCGTAGCAACCCTTCACTTTCCCCTTCACAGAGTCAGAATTCATCTTCTTCGGCACCATTGTCAAACGATAACCTCTCCCTTGGAACGGTGAATTTGAGGGACTGATTCGTCTTCCTACATTTATCGTCACGTAGCTCATGGTGTCTCCCCCATTTCATTTGTCTCCACTATTTTCCTCTCTTACAATCAGCTACACAAATCAATGTTTACCTTCTTTTTTTTGTCCAATAATGCTTATTGTACGTTACTGCTTCACCTAGACCTGCTCACTTCACTCATTCTCCATTATACGGCGTAGTAAAATCAGTTTTTCCTTCAGACATTTTCTTTTTCAAAATACAATTTCATTAATACTATTTCGACGTTCATAGGGTGAAATTAATTTGCTCATGCAAAATACATAATTAATTTTTCGTTGAAAAATCAATCAGCACCAAATAATAGATTTTATATCAGGTGAATGTAACTGAGACATAGGTCCATGACATTTACTGTATGTTACACACAACACCCGAATGCGGCCATTGGATGGAAAAAATGACCGAAACAAGTTTTGGCTGATGCATTTTTGTCAGAACTAGTTTTGAGCATTTTCAGAACGCTCAATACTAGCTTTGGACGTTCTACTCTTGCCAGAACTAATTTTTAGCGTTTTCAAAATGATTAATACTAGTTATGGTAGTAGAGAATCGTCCAAAAATGGTTTTGTTCCCTCAATAGGAATGAAACTTATTGTTCTTGAAGACAATTCTTTTCTTTTACTTATTTAGTACGGACGAAATGTTTTTTTGTTCAAGAGGCATGAGGAAAAATGGTAATTACACGCTTTATAGTGTTTTAATGTTGGTGCGTTTGTAGAACAGTATTCATCTCAAGTATATTTTTACAAGGTTTTATTTAACTTACACTTATCATTCAAAGTCAAGGGTTCTATAGTTACTAAAACACAAGTTATATTTATTGTGTTTCTTGTATTTAAAGAAGTAAGAGAATATATTCCTCATGCAAGATCACTTCGCATAATGTGCATTTTTCCATTCATGAACGTACGAAAATTATTGATTGATTGTGAAATGGATAACGTTTACCCCATATAAAATAATTTCCCGTATAAGCCGTCAAACAGTACTATAATATTTTCTTGCATGTAATAATTTATGTTGTAAAAAAACTAAACGCATATACATTACTAAGATCGTCAACTGAATAGGTTATTTTGTATGTTGAGTTTTGTTTTTCTTAGAGTTTGAATTCAAGGTCAGTACTCGATTTTTTTCCGTCGACTACTTCGTTCCCTCGATTTTGCGACACCCGTTGTGCTCTTGAGGATTTACAATTTCAGGCCCTTTCTACGACACTAGCGGGGGAATCTGTGTCCGCAATAGACATTCAACGAGGCAAAGCATTCGACGTCCTCCGAGCACTTACCAACATTTCCGAAAAAAAGACGGGCACCTCGGATGACATTGAGCAATTGCAGGTTGTCGGTTAAGGCGATGTAAGATATGACAAATTTCTGACCCATCATGCGAACAATGCTTAAAAAATTAACGGACTTAAGTTAACAGAAGATATATGAAACGGAAGTTAATAAAAGCGTTAATGGTTTTAGAAATTAACTTAAAAATTAAAGTGTTAAACCAACTGATAACTTCGTTAATTAACGATTAACGCCCAGCTATGGATATACATGTAGATAAAAAATGGTGGAAGGAATTAATTTATAGACTTATGTATTGTGTGTTATTAATATGCAGCTTCTGCTCATAAAAAGGTTAATGTTAAAATCGTGAAAATGTATGAGAATGAAAATTTTCTTGAATTCGAGAATTAGAAACACTAAACTGCGAAAATCAGTCACTTTTGCTTGTGTCTCGTGCATGAAAACATTTTAACTATAGTAATTACATAAGCTTAAAGTGCACGAAAAATCATAATTCGTGATAATGCTCAATACTAGTTCTGTCCTTGAAAACGTTCAATACTAGTTTTTGGCAATAGCTGAACGTCCGAAACTCGTATTGAGCGTTTTGAAAACGTTTCCAACTTGTTCTGGCAAAATCACATCTGCAAAAACTAGTTTTTGTCGTTTTTTCGTCCAATGACCGAATTCGGGTTTTGTGTGTAACACATACATAAATATGCAATAAATGTGCAGTTACAAGTTGAATGTTTGCATTTATTAAATATAGCAGAAATATTATTATGTACAAATTGACCACCATCATATATGATAAATTTCATATCGATTAACAGTGGTTCATATAACATTTTATCCTTTCCTATATTATTCATTAAGGATAAGTAAATTCAATTTGAATTCAGGAGGATATTCATTTTTCAAATTTATTAAGACAAGACCCACTGGGATGTATAAATAATGCAAAAATATTGCATGTTTAGTATGTAATGTTTTCATTCAATTTATTAATATTGATACCGGAATGAAATGGATCATTTCAGTTACTATATTATATGACAAGCCGTTATATTATCTTTGTCTCACATCTCCAGTTTTATTTATGTTCATCTCACACAATGGACACACAAAAAATACACAACGAGAGAGAAGTCTCTGGGAAAACACAAACATTGAGACTAACACAACTCAGATGCTGTCGAATCACATTTGACCATGCTCGCACACATTTCCCTTCGAGACAGTCTCGCCCCCAATTCCCATTTTCATCTCACCCTCCTGAGCCTGTGTGGTGAGTGAATCTAAGTTTCTCTATGCTCATGTCACCCTTTCTTTGTCACGGTGCTCAACACATCACAAACTATCACCTCTTTTGAAATATTACATAATTTTTAATTATTTATTCAAATCCAATAATATTTTGACTTTCTCAGGTCTTCTGCTCGCTGGCCCTGCACTTCCACCATAACTATATTCACCGTGTAGTTACTTACACCGTAGTACTAATACTTAAATGTGTATACATAAATTAAACATCATTATATAAACAAAAATTACAACTTACCTTATGCAATTGAGGAAATAAAACATTTAGGACGACAGATGAAAACCGAACACCAAAGAAGCAATTAAATTTTATCATCAGACATTATACCACCCAAAGTCTTTGTTTTTTTTTTCTTCCCCATAAATGAAGCTGTAACACAATATTAGTTACAAATTCATTTTATTCCATTAATTTTTCCACAAACAACCAGTAATACAGTGTTGCATTCATCGTCACATACTTAAACTGATTACTTAGGAAATGTTATGTATTTGACAATTATTTTCTTTTAAAAAGCACTTGTGTTAATGAACGATTGCATTGATTTAATTGTTCAATTTAATTAAAATGTTCCCATTATTTTACGTCCATGTTTTCTCCCTATATAATCAGAAGATATCATTTACTCACCATTGGCTAACCATTCACCTCACTTCACACGTGGGGATGAAGTTTACATAAATAACTCAAATATGATTTGTTTACGTCCAGGAATACTTCAAGTCTCCCTACTTCCAGTCATCATAAGAATTTGCTACTGTTTTCATAAAAAGTCTACGTTACAACTTCTACTACGTCCTATCTTCAACTTTCTCATCCTCGCCAGATTCCTCAACGTCTCACATACCACCCTCAAACGCTCGTCCGCACACACACGTCCTCGACTCGTCAGAAGGGTGGTAGAGTGTAAGATATGCAGATTCGGCGGCTAAGGGGTGCGTGGAATTCCACCCTTGCACGGTCAGTCACGTCCGAAGCTCTCGTGTGTCCCCTTCTTATTTTGGTATGGATGTTCTATCGACGCAGCCACCGTCGCAGTATCAGCCCCAAGATGGAAGAGTATGCATTTCAACGTAGTGGCTCTTGTCTTCAAAGATTATGCCTCAGAGACGAATGACGCCCAGTGGAAGATTGTTTTCTCTCAGTCAGAGAGAAAAACATATTCTCCAAAACTAAACAGTATCTACACACATAAATAAAAGAATGGTTAAGTGTGTCTGTATTTCCATCATCTACCAAAGAGACTTTAAATCCCAGAACTACAAAAATTAGAAGAATAGTTGTACTTACTTTTAAAGCGCCTTTAGTTTTAGCTGATGCGCTAAGATACCAAAGGAGCTTCTAAACTGGGCACACGTGTTCTCCGCGGTAGGATCAAAAAGACTACCCAGTGTTTTTGTTTTGTTTCGTTTTGTTTCTTCGAAATTCCATTCAAGGTTTTCCTATGTACGAACAGATTAATGAAGGTTTATAAAGAATATTTGTTCCAAAACCACAAAAATTGTCGGAGCAAAGCTGAGGATATTTTGCGAGATAAAAAGAAAGTGAAGTATGCACCATTGAACTTTCCAATTAAACTTTGGAAAAACAGAATACAGGGATTTATGTTTGTAGCTGTAAGTCATTTTAAAGAAGTTAACATTGAGTTAATTGCACGTGACATCTATTACATTCAATCAAAATGAATGTCATAAATGATTCAAAGTCTTACCACGATAGGAATAAATAAAATTGACTCAGGAACGTTTTCAAACACTTCAAAAAAATTTCTCTTTATTTTGAAAAGGTAATAGTGAAAACGGTCTGGCATATGTATCACCGAACTACCCAATCTTACTTCTTTGCTACTGTAATATGATTGTGTGAGTAAAATACTCGATAACTACGTTTTGTTTCTAAATCTAATAAAATTACTTATATAAATAATTATAATTTTATAAATATAATTACTTGTCCTTAAACAAATAATGATGCTTATATTGCTATTTTCAAAGCAAATATTACATAAATGATACAAAATTGTATTTTTTTAAATCTACACGCAGATTTAAATGTGCATGAAGTTCACTCATTCAAAAATTTTTAAAGTCTGAAGTGAATGACGTCGGAATGAGCTATCCAGAAGTAGGAATTTATTTCAAATGACATCGATCTTCAATTCTCAAATTTGGTTTTGGTATGTTTCGTTGGTGATTTCCCTATATTTCGATGGGGAAAAATCGATCACACAAACGTACATCCTCACATTGATACCGGAAATTTGAGAATAGGCTCTTCAAGACAAAAGTTGTTAAGACCAAAAGAGAACTGGAAACATTCATTTTGACGATCATTATACTTTTAAGTCACAATAATATTATAAGCACGTAGATATTTAGTTATGGGACATAAAATAGATTATGATTATTACAGGGAAAATTTATTAATTTCACTATCATAACTTTTTAAAACTTTATTATTTCCACTATTCTATTTTAACAAGTCTTCTTTAAGTATTGTCTCGTATTAACAATGAATTTCCCCAATTTAATTAATTTTTGAACATCAGTTTAGATATTTAAATTAATTAAGAAATAAAAATTCTGGGTGATATTCCCAGTGGTCTGCATGGGGAAAACATTAAAAAAATCTAGACAATTAAAATAGCGCTTGATCGCATTATTTTAAAAATAATCGCATTTAACTCATTATTTATGTTCACTCTTTAAAAGGGGAAAAGATAAAAAGTAGTAAAATTGGGATATAATTATACATGATTCATATATATTTTAAACTATTTACCAAAAAAATATTATTCCTAATTTTGCACACTATATTATTTCAGCTCCTCAAGTAAAGGTTACTTCTGTTTTCGACATTATCATTAGAATTTGTAAAGGTTTAAAAATCATTAGTTCCAGATTGTAATATAAAATATGTAATAATGATGAATAGTATTTCAATTGAAATACTACTATAAATATTTGGTAAGTTTTATTAATATGTTTTCATAGTGTAATGCATGTATTAGCACAGTACTCTAATTGGTTAAATTAAGATATATTGACGTCACAATTAAAATATTATTTCTAAAAGCATTTTCGGGCAAATCAAATAGAACTGTTCCATCTATATTTCTCGTGGAGGAAAAGTGGGAAAACTCTGTTACCCAAAGAAAAAGAAGAGAGAGAAACTTTTGAAGAAACAAGTTCTCGCTCGGAAGTTAAAACAATTGTACGATTACTCCGCGACCACGGCTCAGAAGCGTCGTCATCCGCCGACTGTTGAAGGTCACAATGTGTCTATTGAAATTCGCGAGGGTTCAAAGAGAAGTCGCCTCCGGACCCCCACGTATTCTCCAAGTCGGCGCAAAGGGTCTCGGTCCTCTCTTGCGATGATCCTCACGTTCGCCACTCGAATATATAATTCTGCGATCCCGTCCCATCGCTCCCTCTATCCTCTCCGTTTCATCGCTTCTTTTATCGTCGCGTTTTTCAAACTTATATATTTTCCCTTCTCATCGTTCACTTGGAATTTCAGTCTACATCGAAGGAGACTCTACATTTCAAGAAGGACTCCAGGAAATATTACTATTCATGCACATTTCTCATGAATTCTACTATGTTATTCTTTTCAGAACTGTATATCTCCGTTAACTACGATATTATAAATAAATTTCATTACAACATCCTGTCATAAAATTTAAAATTTTAGTTTTTTCACGAAACTAATATAAATGATACCCTCTTATATTTTAATGTTTTGTGTCATATCAAAAAATATCCTCATCATCACCTCACATTCCTACTACCTCGTCACCTCCCAATACCATCCAGATTACGTTTACCAATATAAAAATAAAACTTGAATAAAATATCTAAAGAAAAAATTGAAACCATGTAATACATGAATGCAAAATGTGGTTTCTTTAATACAAAATATCTAAATATTATCATTAACATAACATTAATCCTTACGCATCACTACTTAGGTTTCGTAATTTATGGAATATTATTAATGATCTTCTCTCGACGAGAAAAATTCAATTCACACTATTTCACACAAAGGAACTGAAGTCAACTACAGTACAGTCCCAGCCCATACAAAGAGCATTTTGGGGCCGCACTTGGAGCTTCAAAGCCTCATTTCTCTCCTCACAAAGGGAATTCAAGACACAGGAATGGAATCGGTGATGATGATGAAAGAGCTCACTTCAGCGGTATGTGATGAGCATAGAAATGCACACGCAAATTCAAGCGGCAGTGCTATGGATTACTGATTTATTCACAAGCTCTTGAACAACACACAAAAGTATTGTGAATATATCATGCCAGATGAGAACTTAATGAAAAGTTTTTATTTTTCAATCCAAATCAGACATGACTTTGCGGTGACACTTTTGAGATAAATGTTTATACAAGATACGATTTAATTTTTTTATATACAATTTTTTATGCAGCCACACATAGCTTTAACACTGGCCAATAAAATATTTTGTATCTGTTATAGGAAATGGAGTAATAAATTTCATTAATTATATTTTTTAAATGATATATGTAGAAGCACCCAATTTAAACGAATCAATAAAGTATCAGACAAGTAAGCTACGCTTTGAAAGACAAATACAATATATTACATTGTGCATCTTTACAGCAGATAATTTATGAACACAGATTTAGAACTGAAGATAATTTTCAAGGAATTAGAGCTTTTTTTCACTTTTCTTATGAAATCCACGAACTTTGATCAATGATATAGAAATAGTAAATAATTTTGCGTTTAAATATAATTTGAAATATTGGCATCACTTCCCACTTCCCCAATGTCATTTGAATGTCATATAATTTAATCGTAGTACTTCAATATTAACAGAATGAGTCAGTCATTCGAGGATTAAAGACTATATGGTTGGAGAGTCAAGAGGAGCTTCTTCGGTGAACTTGAACTTGATGTCACACAAAGATGAATTTTCAAAATCAAATCAATTTTTAATGTCACCATAGTCGTATGACAGACATGGAGAAGAAAGCCTTTGGAGATATGGAAAGCTTGTAGATTTTTAATTTACCTGATTCTTTTTGGAGCAGTACACACCAACTAATAATAAAACTTTTTCACACTCCTATTCAGTTTTGAGATCATCGCTGATTACCATATAAATAATTATGGGATGCGCTTTACTACACATAAACTCTCATCGAAAGATGATACACACAATATTGCCCTCAAAGAAGACTCGTTACAGGACACTACACGTTTAAAATGCGCATTTTACATGCACTATTTTAATGAATTCAGAATATTAGTTAACATGAACAATATAAAATTCAATAAGTAAAATTGTTTGTATAAATAAAACTTTTATTTGATAACATAGTTTAACGCTTCATATTGCTTCTTCAAAGAAAGATGGTCAGTCAAACGTGATTACTGGTTATCATTGCTCTCGTAATATTTTCGTCCCATATAGGTAGTATATTTAGAACGTTTTCTCTCGTGTTGCATTTCAAAACTTGCAGATTGTTACGACAAGGAAACGAAAACAGACGCAGTTCCTGCACAGACATGAGGAGAGCCACGAATTAACGCTGACCGGGTAACGACTCAATACGACACGACGTTATGTCTGAGGCAATTAAAGCATTGGAAAAGGCAACGTAGCCACAACTATAGGAGACACTCTCTTCAAGAGCGAAGGAGAAACAGGAGTGGAAGAAACGAAAGAGAAGTGATGGAGGGAGGAGTAGCTGTAAGTCAGTAACCTACGCGACATTCGTATTATTTCATGGTAAAAACAAACTTGATCCTGTTGGAAGGATGTTTGATCTCCTTTTCTCATACTCACAAAGAATTAACAGTGTGTATTTTCTAATACTTATCTTAGCTCCTTTTGACAGACCCGTGGAAAGTGATAAACGTTGAAACTTTAAGAAAATACACATGAAACCAATTTGAAAATACATTACGTTCATGTAAATGCAACTTCATTACTAGGTCTTTCTGGACAAACGATACACGATCAGTGAAAAAAACGGGAGAAATGCGCTGTGGTGTGTGCATTTACGTATACAATGGAAGATGGTCGTGCATTATTTCTTGTTTCTTACTTCTTTTACATGTTTCAGGGTGTCAGAATAGATTCAGTTTTATATTTTCACAATCATCCGTGAGTATCATGTATACCTAAAACCCCTAAGAATGTCATGAGATTTCCAGCGCGTCCATCAAATAGCTTCATGAAAATATTAAATGAATTCAACAACGCATAACGTTTTCTGACACTACTTCATACAAGTTTCCCACCATAGATATTCAATTAGCACAGTGAATTGTCCAATTAAACCGGTTGGTCGAAAGATGCCATTCTCCCATATCCTATGTCGATTTATTATGTGAGAATGAATAAAAAAATAAAATGTAGGCGTACGGTGAATCCTCTACATACAAAACAATTGTGATATTTTGGTTCATACTATGAGAATATTATATTACCCCAGCTAAAAGACAGATATGGTTGCATGAGACTGGAATAAGGTTGATAAGAAAGAACTTATCTCAGTTTCAGCAATAAAATATACTGAAAAATAACAATGACTGTATATAAATACAAAAAAAAACAACATATAATGAAAAATTCAGGCATCCATAATACATAAATTGAGAGACCAGTACAATAAAAAACACTTGATTTTTATGACTAATGAATTCCACAGAGATGAGGAAAATTGCATGTCGATATTATTAAGATTTTTTTTTTGAAAATCAGGTGTTATTTCTCTTAAGAAATAAAAATGTCTTAATTTCCCCAGTCTTACTCTTGAGACAATCACTCGATCGCTAATGAAAAATTCTGGCGCCGACACAGATCGCTGTCGGCACAACGAAACAAAAACACGTCGCCGAATGTAACTGCCGTTCGGTCCGTTGCGCGACAAACAATAAAAGAGCTGAAGAAAGCGCCTAAGAAAAGAGAGTGTAGGAACAAGCAGCGAAGACGATTTCTGTTGCAGCAGAAAGTTGCCGTCGACAGCCCATCGAGTGAAACTCCCCAGACCACCTCACCCTCCTTTTCATCCGCTTCCACCCTTTCGCTCCTGGTTCTCATTCACTCGCTACTCTCTACTAACTTATCCAAGAATAAAAATAATATATCCTTCCATGTTGCAGTCTGAGAAGAAGATGAAGAAGACGAAAACTTATCTTCTCATCTCGTAGCTTTTCAATTCTTGTCTGCGAGCCGTCGACTCTTCACTTCCAAGTAAAAACAAAAGACTGGTAGAGAATTTCGTTGAGGGGAGGAAATTTGTAAGAACATTCTTTTCATAAGGAAAATAATAAGGGTTTGGCGGCAAGTGGCGGCAGTGAGGAGGCAGCCGGTAGTGCATTGATTGGAAGAGGATCAGAAAGGGGCGCGTCGGTCTGTCCGATAGGTGAGAGTCTGCAGCGACTCAGACCCACAAAGTGCACAGACTGCCAGTGGTAGGGACATACGAGAAGAAACTGCAAAAGAGTCCATCAATGACTCTTAATTAAACCGGCACTGTGCTCAGCTGTGGTCTCACGAATGAATGGCATTGGGCGATTGCTTAAACCTTCCACTCACTGAATATATAAAAATGGTGCTTCGCAGAAGAGAGAAAACTTTCAGTAATTTCCTAATGATCTTAATATGGAAATATCAACAAAACGAAACATTATCGCGAGAAATTAAATTAATAGTATAAAAACGTGTTCAGTATCTCACATTAGAATTATTTCTCTACAAGACGTGTAACGGAAACAATATATTATAGGATTTGACATCTTTTAATATTCACAAACCATTGCTAAAGTAATCTTCCTATCTACATCAGAATAAGTTTGTTTCAGACAAAAAGGAGTTGCAATTTTAAAATAAAATGACACGACGT
The DNA here is from genome assembly GCA_002313205.1 of Laupala kohalensis. Lineage (NCBI taxonomy): Eukaryota > Metazoa > Arthropoda > Insecta > Orthoptera > Trigonidiidae > Laupala > Laupala kohalensis. The sequence continues at coordinate 747,193 of NNCF01126410.1, read as the reverse complement.
CTAACACATGAATCGTCTAACACATAAATAAAATTATTCCACTTCTTAATTAATATTTGTATAATAAAGTCAACAACTTAATATTTTGTGGAATTCAAACCACTTCCTTATCAAAAAACATAAATCATTTAACCTTCTATCCACATCATGCGTTTCAATTTTCAATATGAAATCGGAGCAAATGTATAAAAAAGGAGTAAATCTTAATATGAAAATAACCCTGCACAATATTCGAAAGCAGAGTATTAAATTTAATTTACTGACATTCGATGAGTCCAATGTATTCCACTCAAGCATATTAAGTTTCATAATACTTCCCTATAACTAAAGACGGTTTTACGTAAGACCCAACACATTCGTCCGATAGCAGTGTATTTGGAATGGCTTTCAACTCGCCTAAGCCAGTCTCATCCAGAGTAAAACCTGTCGCGGAAAACAAGATCCTCATAGAGCCCGAAATGCGCATCGTCCCCGTATCCCGCAAAACCCTGCAGCTCTGCGGGCTTGCGTTTCACAGCATCAGCGGCACAGGGAAAACTCCACAACCCCTGCTTTGTATCCGACCGGCGACGTCCGACCAACACTCCAGCCAACTACTCCATCTGCCGGAATGTAGAATGCAATGCGTGATACAGTAAGAAAGAAAGCCTTTCGGCAGCAGCTGCTAAGAGAAAGAAGGCAAAGAGAATGGGATGGGATGGAATGTCTCACATGCTTGACTAGAAGCGTAAGAACTATCTGGAGAAATCACTCAAAAATATTTATTTTTTAAAAAGTGCACATATAAGGGAATTTGTCAAAAATGTCAGATTTGGAGTATAATAAAGATAGAAGTTAATGAAGGTGATAAAAAAGGATTGTTAAATTGGAAGAGGAAGAAGACAACGAGAAAAGTAGGAAAAGGGAGAAGAAAGATAGAAACTAATGTAGGAGAAAAAGGAAAGGAAATATTAGTTACATAAATGGTAATTAGAAAAGACTGCCTTAGTAATATGAAATAGAATATAAACGAGAGTCGTGCATATTAGAGCTGCATAGATATAACTAGTTTGTGAGGTAGGCAAGATTTTATTTGGAAGGGAGAGAACCGTCGTGGTCTAAGAGCGTTACGCTTTCCTCTGGAGAGACTCCGTTCCACACGTAAGAGCGAGGAACTTTCTGTGGCACGCGCGCGCGAATCTACGTTCGCTCTGGGGAAGGTATTGTGCGTTGACCGTGTTGACAGGCCTGCTAATGCGAAGTGGCGCCCCTGCGACGAGGGCGGATTACAGCGGACGATAGTGAGGCGCGCAGATCCACGCAAGAAGAGACGGGGAAGAGGCATAGTACCTTATTATCTGTAAAACAACTATATAGTATACGATAGTTGGAAATGTGTGTTTTGTCTGCTTCACTTGCTTTTGTCTACGCACGAATAAATTACAATGAATCAATTCTTGTATTATGATTAAATTACAATAATCAATTATAGTACTTTTCACAGCTATTAAATTATTTATTTATGTTACATTTATTTTTTAAGTTTTTATTAAGTTCAGAAATCACACATCTGCAATGAAAATATTCTTTGGTTGAAAAGATAAAATATTTTTTCTAGGAATATGAATTTTTATACACAGTAGCGTGTAAATCCTACCCTAGAGCATTTGAATCATAAGTCATCTATTGAAGTATGAATTTATCTACATTGATAATGATGTGTGTAAGAGTTCGATAATAACTTACTTCCTGAACATAATTTATTCAGTACAAATTCACTTGTTTAAGTAATTTGACCGAAATGTATTTATGTATACTTCTCTGTTTACTCGACTTAAATATTACGTATTTGTTATCATTATCGGTTGACAATTATATTCGAATTAAATCATTAAAGAGAGTTGATTAAAGAAAATTTTTCTTTAGTGTGTGTAATTTAGCCATTTCCTAAATGGTTGCTTAGGAAATAAACTAGTGACCTGCATACAAATGTCAAGAATGCTAACTAACATTCACGATGAAGGACTTGAAAATTATGGTTTTGAAATTAGTATGAACATATATAGTACGTTCGTAAGGATAACTTAATAGTATAAGGAAGTAAGTGATTCGTTCTTATACTATTTATTAGCAGGTAAATTTTACAACTATAATTGAATTTGTGTAGACCTTTGTCCTAAGACTGAACTTTTTTTGTGGACACTCCCAGATCTTTTTATTATATTTATACCGTATCACCGATTAGCAGGAGTTTTGCCAATTTAGGTAATACGGGGGTATTACAAATTTAGGTAATATAGGGGTGAAAGTTTTCGGATATTCATAAAAGTTTACTTTGGCACTAAACAAAATTGTAAATATATTTAACTTATTCGAGCAAGATTGAGATGTGACGGATATTGTATCAATATAAGTCCTCGATCACAAGCAATGACCTTGAAATTTACTGAGACTTTGAAATAGTTCCCAACATTTGTTTCGTGTAAGGTATGTGAGATTGAACGGCGATTCCACTATTGATATACACTGTATAACTCAACAATCTGAATAAGGTTTACATATAAACTATTAAGATATTACATTAATGTATGTTATTTTGGAGTTAAAAGTTTTTTTGTGACAGAGAATAAATAAATAAATTTATTGTCAAAAATATTTAAAAAGTCGGATACAAACTATTTTCTTTGTGCATACTCGTAATATTATTGTTTAATTAAGTTACTTTTTAGACGCTAAGTGAAAGTTATTTTGTAACTACTATCAATTTTTAATTATAAAATTCAGTTGCATATAATGCATTCCTATTTGATAAAATTGTATTTTAAAGATTTTATATTTTAAAGAAGCAATAGTATGTTAATACAATATTAAGTATATTAATGTCTCTAGTGCATCGATTCTTCCGTGCATTTTACTCTCTAATTAAAATTGTCTATAATTCCTTAATTAATAAATAATAATAACTGTAATTATAATTTTAATAAAAAATTCGTTAATAAAAATTTAATTATTCTTTAATACATAATCTAATAATTCTTTAATATACTTCTTTAATAAAAAATGAACTACATTGTGACTAAACAGTATTTAAACCACGAAAAATTTAAGGATGGAAAAAGTCGAGATTTTTCACAACACGTTTTCCAAATCGGTAATTTTCGACATAGTAATCGATAACGCATTATTGATGCGACAGCTCCATGGATGAACGTATCACCTCCACGTAATGTCCGAGAACAATTTTGAACAGAAATTAGGGTTTGATCGATTAGAAATCTAATTTTTGCTATACGCTATACAAACAAAATTGGTTGATAGCATGACAATATCATGAAGAGTGGTAACTGAATTACAGGACGATTTCAAATAATTGATTTTTTGTAATCGTAAAGATATTTTGAGATAAAATTGCTTAAAAATTAATTTCAGTGCATTATGTCATTGTCACTGAAGCTTACAAATATCCCTAATAAAATCAAATAAACCCGAGAGTATAAATTACAGCGCGGAATAAGGAATAAGCAAACCGTATCCGTCCTTCCAGTTCACAGAACAGGATTGCACAAGCGATATAAGAGGGACTCGAAGCACCGCCAACTAACTCCCTTGCTTCAGCTGTCCATCCATCTCTCAAGCGGACTCAAAGGTGCTCCACGCAAAAGCTTAGGGTAGTGGTTAACCCGTGCCAGCCGAAACCTCCAGCGGATTTCAACAGGTTGCGAGCAAGTGCGTTCCACTGCCACCCTCCCCCCTCCTCTCCCACCCTTTGATGTTTGATTGTTTGGCTCTCGAACCTCCACTGCCGTTAGAAACTAGGTCTTTTTGCAAGAGCCCTCAGGCTCCATATTGTTGGTGGGATCCGCGAAAGGATTCTGAGCGCCAACCGTTCTCGTACCTCGTTCCCTCCTTTCTGCTCCCTTCTACTTCCTCCATTGCCCTTTTAACACTTGACTGGCGTCCGTCGCTACGACCCCGCGCTCACACACGTGCCTCACCGGAAACGAAAAGCGTCTGCGCACGTGTACGTCCATCGCCGACCGCAATACCTGTAACCGTCCGCCCAACCTTCGGGACCTCACGTTCATTCCTTGCCCTTTGCAGAGCGCGCGATGCGATGCTAGGGCTTCATATTGAGGTGGCGCTACGGTGCAGGGTGGAGGTCAGAGCGAGTTACCGACGACGAAGGAGCAACTTCGTTGTTGCCAGCCGCTAATGAAGTCGACAATGAGCGACAGTCGGCACCTCCGGTCTCCGTGGAGCGTAAAAACAAAAAGCGACTCGCAACAGATGCTTAACAAGCTGCGGTGCCGTCGTCACCAAGACTACCTCCAATAGAGATGCAGCCACTCGCTTCGAAACAAAAATATTAATAAAAACGAGCGAAAGAGAAAGAGGTAGCGGAAGTCACGTGCTCGTCGCTCCCACAATGCGTAAGGTGCCAATTACCGTAGCTCCCGCCACTGGTGGTGCAGGACAAAGGGCGTGCTGGAGCGCACTGCCACCTTGGCACTGGTCCTTAGAGAGGAGCGGGAAATCCCAAGCTCTGTGTATTGATACTAACTGCGCTCTGTTACCGTTCCCGTTGGTAAGGTGGTTAGGGTTGGTATCTAGTGTCATAGGAATATGATGGAAAACCAAAATGGTGAGAAGGTATTTACGTTTCCACAGATATACTGTATCAGTTGTAGTAAATTGTGTGAAAGAATGTAATGTTTACCTGTTGTTTTATAAAGCTATAATAAACGTGGAAGTATGCAAAAAAATAAAATATATATTCCGGCACATTGCTCGCAATGAGTCTAATTACCATCACGACAAAACTGAAAAGAACAAAGAAACCTATGCAAAATATCACCAATGTGCTTCAATGTTTCTAATAATTTTTAATGTATTTTCTTTTTCCTCCTCCAAAATTACAATAAAAATCTTTCACCACAGAAAATTTTAGTTAAGTGATCCTTCTCTAAGATGTTTTTATTACAATTTAATACTTTTTTGATAGAAATACACTTAATTGTAATAATCTATACTAAATTAGGTTAAATCTTATGCTTCTATCCTCTTACAACTCAATTATGTTCGAGAGTAAATTAAAAACTTGCTCCATACTAATAAGTACGTGTAAAATTAATTGTTTCAGTAGTTTATGTCATCCAAAATGGTTATAATCTACAATGCTTTCCGATCAAATACTTAATGTTAAAGTGTTGTTATTTACTGTGAAAGTAATGTCTAGTTCACCCCTATTTCCATAAAAATTCACGAAAACACTAATAAAAGTAAATAAAATATATAGATGACTTCAAACACAACCATCTAAAACTGAATATTGTTCTTTCTTTTGTTAATACTTTTTACGCAATTTTGTCAGTTAAAAAAATTCATTTTGTCATCACTTCAGCTGGTGACGTCTTTTGAAGTCGAAAATACATCTTATTTGCAGAGGACATTCGCTCCAGCAGATATTGGTTCATTTAATTCATTATGTAATAATATTAATTCAAATTTGTAACCACAGTAATTCTCATAAAATGTGAGTTTTATTTTCCGTAGTATATACTTGTCCCGTAAATTACACTCAACGCCGCACTCTGGGATAGAATGCCATTGTAGCTGAACAAAAGTCCAAAAATCAGAGTCAAACTTTTGTTTTTTCAAGCTTACAGATCTTTTCCATAATGTCTAGAAGACAAATCACCACCTTAGTGTCTTAATTATTGGATTTATTTTCACGCATATTTGTAAAAACATGATCTTTATAGAATTGAAGAAAAATATCATTTTGTACCTACTTCTACAGTTTGTACAGAAAATGAATCAACATTACCGGTTGTAAATTTAATATGGTTTAGTTCAAGAACTTTTACGTAGAAAATGTGTAACACATCGAGGAACATTATTGTTTTGATATTTAAACAATATAACGAAATTTGCTAAATAACAGAAATTGCCATAACATTTTAGTGCCGATTTTTCAGGGACTCTTAGATATTGGATATTAACTAAAACAATAGTATATAGTACAAAGATCAAACTACTAAAAAATTACAAAAATGTTGCAATAAAATCATTAAACTGTCATATTAGTGGTTCTGAGAGATTTCATATTACACTCAATAATGTATGACAGCGCAAGGAATAATACACTAAAATATTAAGAACCACTATGAAACACCCTTTGAGATATATCGTCTAAAATATGGTCAAAAGTCAGAAAATCACAAATGTATTGCAATAAAAACATACAACTGTTATGTTACCGTATCTGAGAGGTTTCATACTTCGTACAAAAAATATCGATAGTGCAAAAAATGATATACTAAAAAAATTGGAACCATTCTGAACCACTCTCTGAAATGTAACTTCTGTAATATGGTTAAAAGTCAGAAAATAACTGATATTACAATTAAACCAAAAACGGGTCATATTAGGGATTCTAGGAGGTTTCATATTAGTACAACAATTAGTGATAGTGCAAAAAATGATACACTGAAAACTTAGGAACTACGATAAACCATCCCTTGAGATATAAAGACTAAAATGTGGACAAATATCAGAAAATTAACAATAATATTACAATAAAAGCATAAAATGTAATATTATGTGATCTGAGAGGCTTCATATTACACACAACAATGTCTAATTGTGCGAAGAATAATATACTAAAAAATTGGGAACCACTATAAACTAACCTCTGAGATACGTCTAAACCATGATTTCAATATTCGTCGTTTTCTTGTATTTTTACATCTCACCTACCACTCTACTTCTAGGGGTTATACGTGTATCTTACCGCTACGAGTAATCAACTTTGGCTTCAACCATGTTGGGAGTATTACTATTAATCTCATCGATCCCAAAATCTATTGGATTCGACAGAACTAATGAAAATTTTTTGATAATTCTTTTTAAATCACCCCCTTCCCACGCCTCTTTTAGGGACGATATCTCCATGAGGGATGACCTAATTAAAAGGATTAAACACTAATTTTCCCCTTTATTTTGAATGTCAAATGAAAAATGAATGACTTTTTTTCAATTATTACTAAAATTATGAATTAAGGGGTGATAAATAGGGAAAGGGGGTGACTTTCTGAAATCTTATGTATACAGCGTTCTTTTTCTTTGTTTAATGACCAATTGTACAAAATTTCATCTTGCTCGGAATTAAATTGTAGTGTTGCATATATGAGCAATTCCGCCGTCCACTACAGACTTCATATTTATTCCGCTATCCACGATTCTTTATACATAAATAAAGATTTATATATTTTAATCCCAGCCATTCAATCTCAAAATTTGATATTTATATTTCACATATCTGACGTGAATTTAGCAGCCTTAAGATCTCCAATTAACCTACATTTAGTGTATATAATCGTATGTGATAGTTTTGTCCAGCTGGAATCTCATTCTATCCCATAGTGCGCTGTTAAGCATAAACGTCGTTGATTGACCGAACGTTATAATTGTCTCGCTGATACAAGGTCTGAAGTCACTGCAAAAAGTACTCCAACGTCTTAATGTGCCCTTAGTGACATCGTCGGAATATGGAAATTATGTCATGAAACATACTATACTTAAGATTCACCTTCCTCAAGGTATAAAAAAGGCGAGGATCAATATTTGAGTACAGTGAGTTTGAACAACTACTAGGCCATTGAAAAAGAATAGAAAGACATCTTTTCGAGAAAAAGTGTATTGACGCCGGTAATAGTTGTCTGTTAGTTGCCACCGTAAATTCCTATCATTCGTGACTGAAACTTTTCTATTCCCCTACTATTAGTTTATCTCTTTGTTACTTCTTTATTTACGTACTTTATAGAAGTGTTTTCAAAGAAGCGTCCTTTACATAAAAAGTATAAATTTGTATTTCAATAAATTTTTTCTGTAGAATACAGTTTCATATTCCTCATTAATATATGGTGAAAATGTAATTAACATGAGTTAATAGTGTGACGCATACGAGTACACTTTTAATTCTACTTATATCAACTCATCAATAAAACAAAACAATATCCGTTTGTATTTTAAAAATCATATTGTTTGATATAAATTTATAACAATTATCACATTGAGTCCTGAGAAGAGAAAAAATACACATACAAAATCGGTACAGTGACACAGGGTAAACTTCTGACATTAAAATAAACTACAGAAATGCGTTAGTGACTGAGCGCTCAGTGCAAAGATTTCTGCTTCCCACAAGTCGCATTCCTACCTCTCCCTTAGCTCACTTCTTTAACTCCCAGTCTCCAAGCCATCTCCCTTCTTCCCTCGCACATTTTTTCTCTCTCCGAGCTGATATATAACCACTGGATTCCACCATATTTTAACCCTGAATTTTAGGTGTCCGCTCCGAGAATCTTTTCCTATCTTATTTTTTCACCCCTCTACGCGTTCTTCGTCGCCACAGTCCTCAGTCCGCGAGGGGAAACGGAACTGCGCAACGAGGTATCTCGGTCGAAATCTCCCCTCGCACGCACTAGCGCCGCGAGTGACCGAATCCCTAACCCACTTCCTTCAACATATATTTCTTTTCTCAATTTTTTTTCTTTTTTCGGGTGCCATTCGGTATTTTTGGGGCGATCGGTGGATGCCGCGCTGTTGAGCGCTCGTGCCAGTGGGCGGTCGCACTCACATCCTGTCGTCCGAAGCACCAATTTACTTGATAAATTATTCATAAACCGATGCTCGTATGTCACCGTGCCTCCCCGACCGCCGCGCAGGAAGACGCATGGCGACAAAATGGACGGCTTGTTGAAAGCGAAGGGTCCATCGGGGAGTGATTTATGTAAATCAGAGGCAATATATCTACTCGCTGATAAAACTGTGATCTCTATGGGCCGGAGATAGGCAGTATTAAAAGGTTATCGTCCGGGTGGAGGGGAAGAGCGAGGGAGAAAAGCGTGGGAGGAAGTGCACATCGCGGCTCACGCAAGTCGCTTCCTTTGAATTCCCCATCCGAAAACTTCACATCGATTGTGTAATTCAGGACATCGTTTTTACCACAAGCACTTTACCCCTGATAACACCAAATAGAGTACAACGTCCAGAAGATAGAACATAAAAATAAATACCCTCAAACCGACAATGATTTATTACTTTTACAACTTCACACGTATAAAATAGTCGTATATTTCTATCACGGGACAGAGTGCAAGTTCGTTCCATAAATATTCGGGACAATCTATTATTACATTCTGTGTTATTTGTATCCCACCGTTTCATGAAACCCATTTTTCTGCCCTAGTCGCAGCTCATCATTATCTTGAAGTATAAACCAAGTTGGACGTTAATGGTATGCGACGTAAAAACTTATTGAAATCCTACATCACAATGTGATTTCCATCCATATATCAATGCAAAATAAAGATAAAGAAAAGTGAACATGGGGAGAATACTTTAAGTGTTAAAGTGGCATTCATTTTTTTTCTTCTGAAATCTAATTTTGCCTTGGACGTATGGGTGTTTATACAATAAACATTCTTTGCCTTCTCTTGTTAAACTTCAGGATCCAATTGAACACAGCTTTCCGTGAAAAATAGTTGTCACCATTCACAGGATGCATTTCGCAACGCACTCCTTCTGTGGGTAGCCCTCTGAACCACCAGAACTTACAACTGTACGTTATTCTTGTCGTGTACACTCATGCAACACAACCGCCATCATGCACTGGCTGCCTCTGAACCTACAAGATGTCACGCAGCCTATACGACAAGCATACATATGCTGCTATCTGCTTGCAAAAATGCACTCGTAATTTAAAATTGTAGAAGGGAAACTGACTTTTGCGATTTATATATTGACTTGCCCTCGTCGATGAAAATAGCAGTAAATAAGCATTCTGAAGATCTCGTTGGACGTAATGCCAACTGTCTTTTTTTCATTTTCCTCATTGACACATTGTTCTACCCATTACGATTTATTTCTTTTTGAAACTTATTTGTGTTGTTCAAATTAATGCACTACTTAAATAAACCTACTTCGATAGATCTTTTATTAATACACTCATGATTTATAGTTTATTGAGTGTAATAATTGCCCAACATCTTTCAGTAGTTTTTTGTGTCGTGTTTATAAACTATTTTGTTCTTGAAAAATGAGTTTTCCATTATTTATTAGTTAAAACGATTGTTTTTATAAAGTATATATTAGTTCGAAGGTCGAGGCAATAATTGTTTTAAACAAGTTTATGTCTACAGCTGGAGAAATGCAAATACTTCAAATGTATTTTTAATACAAATCTGTTTTAGCTATGTTGTACACTTCCTTACTGTACATACATTATTAAAAACAGTTTGTGTACTTATGTGTGTTTAAACTGTTTTAAATGTCGTGCGAAAATATGACGTAATACGTAGATCGAAGAATTGTGCTACCTATGTATTGAAAATTGAAAAGCGAAAAGAATAACAAATAATTAATTTGATGATGTAAACTTGTGAATCATTTAGCCAGCTTTATCTTATGATTTGTCATCTACTGAACATTTTCAATAGATGTCAATAGGGATTCAATTAGGATTATTTCAGCATAACTGCAAAACCTGACGCAGGTGAAGTGGTGGGAACCCAACTTATTAAATAGAAAAATACATCAAAAATATCAAAGCATTAGGAACACGGTACGATATGACCTCAAGAGTTGCACGACTATTTGATGTCGGAGTTCGATACAAAATATGGAATTGTAATTGACTTTTTCGTGATCCTGGAAGGTTTTGATTTGAGTTCCTGACATAATTAATTTCGAAATCCTAAAGAAACACTAATACGATTTAAAGAAAGCTACAATATTTTTTACTGATTTGGAAGGAGAAGTGGAATTAAATCATTATAACCATGAGAAGTATCATTTTTCTTTCCAATTTGAGTGGAGCATTAAAAATTAAAGCATTGTGGGTGTTACTGCTGCATATATCAGTTATCTGAAATATAAATTTATTTTAAGATTTTTAGACGAACACATAAAGGGAACTTTCAAAAGAAAAGGATTCAAAAATAATAAGAGGGATTATAAATAATTAAAATAGAATAATTATAAATTAAACAAGAATTATAAATAATTAAAATCAAAACTGAGAACAAAGTACAAATTTATCATTTTTTTTTCATAGTAAAATATTCCATTCAACTACACAACAAGTATATTAACTCAACTCCTGAAGCAAATAAAAACATATAAATTAGGATTTAATCAAAGCACTTCACTAGTAATTTGACCAATGAAAACTATATGCAATTGATTGCAATAGTTATCAATAGTTCACAACTACCACGCTTCTGATAACTTTTCAAACATCACTCAAACGAGTAATAAATATTTATACATCAAATCAAATCGTTCGAAAATTAGTATATTTAAGTTCGTTTTCGGTACGAATACTTAAATCCGAAAAGCAAATCTGTTGCTGGCCAAAACGAAGAAAAATGTGTCAGGGGCATATAAGAAACACGTTAACAATGTAAGTTATCTCCTTAAGCATATCCCTATGCTTAAGAATTTTCAGATTTCGACATGCAATCAATGACGTGAATGCTTCATATAAAGGACGTCATCACGGGTTGTACTGACAATATAAGGTGACCGCATTGTTAATATATCTAATGAGATACATAAGTTGAGAACCCGTAAGGATCACGTAGGGTTCAACGAGTCATACAGGCTCTAATGAGAGTATTTTTATACAAGTGAAGAATGATCTATCAGAAGTTGTTATAATAACACTTTCGTAAACTAGTCAAACCTGTGAAATTTAATCGCAATGCAAATTGAGTGAAACTTATATTCTGTGTGATAATATACTTTTATTTTGCAAGATTATTCTGTTTACCTGACTATTTTCCCATATGTGCTAGTCATAGACAAGTTTCACTTGGTTTCGTATTTATCATTAGCACTGTAAACAGGACATCAGGACCGTATGATAAGTACATGATAATGCACAAATGAACTTTACGTAACTCTAATGCTGGTATAAACAATATTCCCCACGAATATTGTTTATACCAGCATAGTCTGATGCATCAGAGCTGTCAATTATCAGGACTCAAGTAGTCAAGTAACATTCCTTTCAAATAAACGAGCCAAGTACCTTCTTTTCTTGATGTATTTTAATAGAAATAAAAGGAAAGATGCTCGAAAGTACGATACTTCATATACTTTATTTTCTCCGTACGGTTATGCAGAAGTAGAACTGTAATTTTCTGGGATATTTGCGAATTAATGTATGTGATGATGATACTGAAACCAATAACGTACTTAAATAATGGCAAATATTTCTTACTACAATAGGAAAGTTTAATCCTATTTTTTTTCAAGTTCAGTACTCCGGTTGACCACAAAACCCCCCAACCACCTTAAGGTATGCAGACCGATAGAGCCACATTGCACCGAAGGGCTCAAGAGACGGCTCAGCTGGGAAGCAAGAGTTGCTTCTGGAGATGGGGTGAGAGCAAGCGACAGGCAAGTGCAGGCAGCAGGGGTGGAGTGGGGGTGGGGGCGGCGTTGCTTTCTTGCTGCGAACGCAGGGCAGTGGAGGGCGGATGGGAACAGGGACGGAGGCTCGACGACGGAGGGCGCCATCAATCACGGGCGCCAGATGGCAGCAGTGCGGCGAGCCGCAGCCGCGTCGGTCGCGCGCGTGACGAGACTGGCGTCGCGCCGCATAGGACGCTACGACAGCAAATTGCGTGCCGCCTTCCACAGAGCACAGGAGTTTGGAGCATTGAAGCCCTTAGTGTTGAAACTGATGACCCACGCTCTGGCATCACTTAGCACTCATGGAGGCGCAGCTACACGAGATTTAGCCATGGTTACCACCGGATCCAGGACTCGAGAAAAAAACAACTCACATTTACATTCGCTGTCTAACATTAAAAAATGAAGATGATAAACAAATTTAAAGGGAATAAGTTTGACTGTGGTGGCCTAGAGGTAACTTATCTCTCACATATTTCTCGGTGGAAAAATACGAGTGCACTATCCTGTACGTACGAACTGGTCCAGATTTTCACCTCAGGTTTCCTGCAACTGATACAAACAAAAAAACATTCTCTCCTTCTCAATTGCTCCCCCCAAATCATGAGTTTTGAAGGAAGAGCAGCCCCCATAACCTGAATCTCATAAGTCACAAAATATGAAATAGAAATCAAGTATGAAGTTTTGAATGACTCAATATTTTTCAAACATAAAAAGAGAAAACAAGCTTTTTCATCCATAGAGAAATAAATCAACTGGAAGAGATTTATTTGATAAACAATATTTGCATTTAGTCAATAATTTTAATTGATCATCAAAAGTACTTACAACTTAGATACAAAAGAAGAATCACATATATTGCGAGAAGCTTTAAAAACAATAATGAATGAAAGAAATCGAATTATAGATTCTTTTATTTTAATTTTTTTCGTTATGGTAATATGTGGAAACTTTTGAGCAAATGACTTCAGAAATTACTCTCGAATAATTATGTTGAGCTCACGACTGATTAGTTTTAAAAGTTTATTAGAGAAAAGTTCAACACTATAATTGTTCATTTATGCCTTGTTATTTAGGTTATGTCTTGATTTGAAGTTTTTAACGCAACGATTTGAGTTATATAATAAGTTCAAACCCGTAACAATCTGTGACATTAGGGTAAATTTTTCTGTATATCATTTATTTCATTCCTTAGAAATACTGAAGTTTATTTACCATTTCACAGTAGGGACAGTTCCTTTTGAATATTAATGGTATAAAATAAATATACCGTTAATAAATACAAAATTTACAATATAATAGTGACAGTTTTGATGTCTAAAGTAACTAAGGATAGGGAACTACTGACGAAAATAAAATAAATCCTGATTAGGCCATAACAGTGCCATCTTTGAAAAGGGTTTTCCTCTTTCGTTGACAAAGTATTGTCTCATTACCATTCCTTTTTTCCAAATATGTGACAATAAAGACTGAGAATTTTTTCAAATAATCCATTTTGAATAGCTGCTTTATAGAAGTGCTCCTAAAAAAGTGTTGCAGTAATATCTTACTTCTTATTTGCATTGCACTTAAATAATGTAAGTAAATACTATGAGAAGAAAGAAAAATACAACACTATTCTTAGAAATATTAACATCAGACAAGTAAAACTGATGAACCAAGAATAACAAACGTAGATAAGGTATGTTTGAATCAGAAACACGAGAAATACTGTTCAAGTTAACGGAGAGGAAACAGGTACCCAAGAAGTTTGTCGCAGAGTTTTGGGGAAACTATGAAATAACAAAGGTTCATTGAGGTAGTTTGATCTCACCAAAGTAGATGGTTTAGAGGAAACTAGATTAATTAACAGAGTGGTAGATTGAAGAACAATACCCAACAAGTTCTTCACAGAATCAAAGCACACAATTATATACCCAAAGCAAATCAAACCCCATTTAAATGAAGTACACATAAACCGACGTCAAACTACACACGACGCGAGATTCAGTAGAAACTTTCCTTCTGACCCAGAATTATCTAGATAAAGTTTACTATTAATACATTTTTTTATTTGATATTTTTGTCTACATCCTTAACAAAATTAAATGTTATCATTTGCATTCGATCTATATTGGGAAAATTTCATTTTAGTTATTTACATAACTCAATTATATTGTACTTAAGATTAAATGTAACAATACATAGTGGCTGATATTTATATCAATGTTATCTTTAATGATTATGTAAGGGTATTTTATTTGTTCTATCATTATATTAAAGTATGCTGTAATTACATTTCTATTAGCTACAATACTTTTAAAAATCTCTGAAATGAAGTAACAATTTAACTGATTTCAACGAAAGTTCGAAGGTTCAACAAACTTGTGGAATACTTCCGTTTTTAATATTCATACGGAATTATTTGAAAACACTTTGAGATAGAAACGAACGAAGATTTTAATTACAGAATCCAGTGATAAAGATAAAAAATAAAAATTATGAAATACATCAATACATGAGAAAAATGTTATTTGTCTTCTTTGGTGTTTTGATATTTCTATGACTATTTTGAAACTGCCTGACATCACGTACAGAAATTCGATTTTTATGTATAATGTTATTTTTAATTCTATGAAAAACGTAAGAGTAATTTTAGAACATTTAGAATGAAGTATTGAAATAAGCAATTATATAAAATGACAATTTGAATTGATTATATGTGTGTGATAAGAATGTAAAAATATGGAAGAATAATAGAGAAGAATATAGTATAGGAAAAATATTTTGAATGTCAAACTTGTTGTAGTCATAATCTTTTAATCAAGATCTTCAGAATACACTTTTCCTACTGGGTGTCTGAAATTTTCATTACAAAAAAATCTGTTCCAAAATAATTACAAGGGAAGTTACCGAATGATTTAATTTTTCTTGCCTTAAGCAGGATTCCAGTAAGGAACCTATACTTTGAGAAAAGTATTTGGAAAGTATTCTTCAAAATATGCAAGGGAAGAAAAATAAATATTTTAAAACTGTTTTTTAATATAATATATATTAAATATTAGTTATTTAATATAATAAATATTTTATAATATCTCCCTCACTTAATACTAGAAAATTTATTTTTTATTTGCTCACAGTCTCTGTATCATGCAATACTTCGGAGATTTGATATAGTATAATGGTCATCACTGGTACAGTGAAACATATTCACTGACACTCGGTGAAACTTGTTTTTAATAACATATGTAAATTCTATTACTATTCTGGACATAATAGATTTTGAATATCATATCACTGAACCATATCGATATAAATCTTAACATAAAAGGTGGGTAACGTAATTTGTATGTAATCAAAGGGTACAGAACAATTATATAATTAAATCTGTACGGAAAAAAGAATGTAGTTAAAACTCGAGAGTGTATTCCTTAAATAATAGGGGATAATATTTAGAGAAACCATCTAAGATCATTCATTTCCCTGAAAGAAGAACACAGTAAAGACACAACCGAACCGCGAAGCAAACTCTGTGGAAAGTAAGAAGCTGAGAAATTCTCATTGACTGAAGATTCATCCCCTCATTTCCACGCGTTACTTCTTTAAATATCCTTCGCTTCGTTGCCGACCGGCCAGGGAATATTGAAGAGGAGGTAGAAATGACGACGCAAGTGCTTCAACGAAAATAAAGGAGGGTGAATGTAGAAGACACTGAATGCTTCTGCCTCTTCGGAGCTTTAAAAACAAGAGCGAATCACCGCACGCCAAATAAAAACCTCACGCGCCATCGAAGCCGACACGCCCGAAAGATTCGCACGGAGGGTCTTGAGACGTTGGGTGAGAGAGGGCGAGACTTGGGAGAAAAAAAGCTCCCTTGCCGAGATGATAACGCGGGTGGAAGGGTTGCACTCGACAAAGACGTAATTACGGCGAAATTAAAACGACGAGCGTATATTGCTCTTCTTTTGTATTTCTTTCGGAAACGCGGATGTATGGCTGAGTGGTGTCTACTAAATCCCGGGAGGGAGGGGATACACTTCAAGGAAATATGAAATTTGCTTTAGTCGTTGCGTAACTGTTTATTACGCGCAGATATAAGGAACAGATACAAGGAATGTCTATTCGAACAAAAATAAAATCAAAAGAAAGGAAATAATAATGGTTCAACAAATACCTTTAAAAGTAATTTTTTTATGAAGTAAGTTTCGCCCTAGAGAAAGTTACTCAATGAATTCTACGAATGGCGTAATAATGTAATGAAAAATATCTCGATTTATTAATAATATTTGTATGTTGAAATTACCTCCACGTCCATTAATTTATCTAATTTTTGTTTTTCGATTTAATAATGTTATATGACCGCAATAGCACTCATTAAAAGCTAAATAATACATTAGATAACAACCATAAAATATTACGTTAGAATCCTTTTCAACGCATTTCTCCAAATTCATTTTATAATTTTATCATTACTTCGGAATTACTTATCTCATTCCTTCAGTTACGAGTGAGCTTCACAACGTTCATATGTAGTTTTCATAATTGTCTTCAGATTAAATGATAATAATGCGAGTCCATACACATTCGTAAAATTATTGAAGACAAATTACATTTTTATCAAATAGTTCTAAGTGATAGCCATGGAAGAGATGTACGTATGTAAGAGGAGAAGGTTCTCGGCCAATGAAGTCGCTAGCCGCGTTCAGCAGCATGGTGTCCACTCGAGCGCCGCGTGGACATGCCTCTTCGCTCAGGGACCAAAGACACACCGGAAGTGGACCCGTGGGGCAGATATTAAGGAGTGCGTTGTTGACCTAGGTCGCACAGAGAGCGTCCGGTGGCGCATCCACAGGGTTCCAGCGAGTGAGCGGGGATACCTCGACGTACGCATAATGAGAAGTGCAGGAACTGCGCAGAGGAGGTTTTTAATTTTTTTCTTCCTCCTTCCGTCCCTCCCTGCGTCTGTCTCTCCCACAGGTCGAGTAACTTGCGGAGCCGTAGGGCGCCTGAGAGGCACGGAGGCAGCGGTGGTGCTGCGTAGCGGGAAAGGGAGCTTCCCGCGGGGAGAAGTTTCCAGAGCACGTACTGCGGTCGAGAGTCCTCCCCCTTCCTTCCTCACTCTCTCGTCCGACGACTATCCTCACTCTCCTGTCCTTGTCTCTGTCGACTGCATTCTTTGCGAGAGAGGAGATATTTCCATGACGGAATTCGCAGCAACTGCGAGTCTTAAACACCTTTGTTTAAGATGAAACTAGCGCTCCAACTTGATGAAATCACTTATTTATATAATATTTTTTCTTTATTTTATTGTAATTGCTTTATAACACAACATACAAAAATTATAATGATGAAAAAATATGAATTAATTTTTATCTTTCAGTGAATAGTACAGTATAACAATATTCCGGAACTCGCTTGATTCGTTTAAAATGCACAAGAACAAGAAAAAACATTGCGACCGAGCGCAAAGGTTTCGTGATTTGTGTATCACACCTCGGAAAATGTGAAATATATTTTTATTACCGGTGAGACATAGATAAAAGTTATGTCAAAAATACTTTAGTTTAATTTGTAGTAAATTTTCTGAACTTCCATCACTTTCGTGATTTATAAATTTGCCTTTTTTTAGTGTTTTCTTCTCGTAAGATGCAAAGTGTTACGCCATAGATTACAATTGCAATTATTTCATTTAAATGGCCGGTGAGGTATGCTTTTCAAAAAATGTTGTAAATGTATTTAATTGATTCAGTTCGAAACAAAGTGTCAATTTCTGAGTCATAATTCAGAACACATTGGTTTAGAACTACACAGTGGCATGGATCTAACAATACGTTTGGTTAACCAACAAAAAGGTGTAGATCAAATCATGTTTTGAACTCGGGTTGAAACGAGGTAAAAGATATACGATCTGGTAATAAATTAATAATATCAAAAAGTATCCCTTCACACCTAGTTCCGATTCCTGGTTTTATTCGGACGTGAGAGGTAGAGGTGGTCTCGTCACGCAAAGCGCACACGAATGACGCAGCTGCGGACACGTGGGCGACACGTTGTCGAAACGACGCAGGCCGACACGTGACGTTCATCCAAGTTTGATGGCGGGCAGGCGGACGGGCGGCCGCGTTCGAAGTTGTTTGAGCTGCCGTCGTGCCGCGTCGACCGAAGCGAGGTTGAAGATGGCAGGTGGCAGGGAAGGAGGTGCAGATGGGGCTTGGGGTGAGTGACGATGTCCATAAGCTTACCCATAGCAATCTGATAGTATCTATCACGCGGAATAAAACTACGAAATGATGTTCACTACTCTTCATGAATCAAAATTAAATATATTACAAATCATGTTAACTTCATTTTATTTAAGAAATATCTTAATTGTATCGCTAGATTTGTTTTATCCTTCAAAATCAATAAAATGAAAAAAATATTAACATTAAATGTTTCATTTAAGACGTGTTATAATATAATTTTTATACATTTTAAGATTACGAAATAATGGTGTATTTTTATTCGTCAAATTTTAATATTAGCTTTATATAGCAAAGCATTTAAAAAAAGTTAATGGGAATTCGCTACTTTTGTAAATGTTTTATTTAAATACTTATGCAATGACCATGAAAACTTCTTTCCCATCCCGTCCAAAATGTTTTTTTGAGGAATGACTTATGGTGGATAGATGTTGAGGTTCCACGGATTATATGGCAAAGGATTAGCATTTGTCTCGGAAAGGTGACAAAAAATAAAGAATTGAAAATTTAAGTGTCCGAGAATGGGAATGTTATTTTCTTAATTTTTTATTAGGTAATAAATGAGAAGCGCACTTTTCAACTCACGTACTATTCAACTTACGCATGATTCAACTTTTCTACCTGCGCGGCGGAGAGTCAAGCTGTGGTAAAGTGGGCGGTAGTCCGCAGGGTTGGACAAGGAAAAAGTTTACAGACTACCGTCGCCGTCAACGTGTGGCCCTTCTGAAGAAATATAAGAGTTATTTCACTAGACGTGCAACACCATATTTATATTTCCTTCACCGTAGTAACAGTTAATCTACGAAAATAAATATATTTACAAATATACACGGTATATTGCTAATTATCCAATAAAAATATATTTTTTAATATTTTGATTTTTCTTTAGCAAGAAACCTTCATCAGATTCTCCACCATAATCACTGTCCAGACGATAAATTCAAACAAGAAGAATTCTATTTCCTTTTTTTGTAATATGACGCTTTAAATTTCATTAAATGCTCTTACAAAATAAGTGCTCAAAGTGAATCTGGGGATTTTGAAGGTAAAATGTTGCCGGAGATATTAAGAAACCGGGGGATATCTGCATGAACAAAATAATGAAACCTCAGTGGAACAATCTTATCTTTTCGTAACTTAGGTTCTTCCACTTTGAAACTAATATTAAACAATAAGTTTAATTAATATAACAACTTTTCAAGTATACTTGCACATTTCATTAGATTCACAAACACATGTCGACATATGTTTAGGTCAACCTCACGTAAGTAACAAAACTCTGATTAATAAACATAATACTCACACACAAAACGAATCTAATGAAATAAACAAGTCTGCTTTAAAGGTCGTTATATTTATTAATAATCAGCTGTATAAGACGCAAACAATATAAGTGAGAAATCTACTGCACAGTATCTTGGAACTGGAGACCTAGGGTAGAGGCAATGCTAGGAGATGGAGCATGTGTCCTAGAGGGAAGCAGTGCCAGCCATGTGGTTATGTCTCCAATGAGCAACCCGTGTCCCGCTATTAGTACCCGTGTTCACCTGATGCTGCGGGCGGCGAGCGCCCAGGGGCTAGGGCCACTTGTGTGACACGGGGAGGTAAGAGGATGGAGCGTGATTTAGCACCGCGGCCTGAGACCTTCCCCTGACCCTGAGACATTCCGCTGTACCGTCTCATACGAAGGTGTTTACTTCAAGAATGAAGGAAGAAAAGGGGTAAGGACTTTTGAAGATGATGGAATAATAATCATTTAACATATTAAAATGTATTTTATTTCACCGTCGCTAATTCAGGGCAGGTATTCGAAGAATACGCATATTGGCAGAATATTTCATCATCAAAAACTTCAGCCGACTTCAAAGGGTAAAATGTGAATAGGTTGATCACAGTTGCAGTGAAAATGCCTTGGAATGAGGATTATAACGTAGTTCGAATTATAATGGAAAGTTAATTCTTTCAAGGTTTTACAAGTATACTTTCTCGTAGATGGGAGATCATCAAAGATTCAAAAACTGAAATTTTTTGATAACTCAAAATTAACCTAACAAATTCTAAACGCTCTCAAGTTATGTTAACACCAAAAATTATTGACTAAAATTTTTTAATGGAATTTTTGGAGTAGGAGGGGTATCAAAAACATTAAACTTCATCTAAATCTGAGACACATTTGAAGGATATAATTTCTGTTATGCCGTGAATTATGGAACACTCCGTAATAATTCTCATAATGTAATAAAATATTTTACTACGTAAAAACAGAATTAGTATTGGAATATCTCTAAAATAAGAATAAAGTGAATGCATTTGTATGTAGTTGTGATGAAAACGTTTGTTGGCAATCATGACATTGTGTCAAATCACAACAAGATCTAATTATTTCACATTATAAAAGGTAACAAACTCTATGAACTAATTATCTTTCATGTTCTGAAACAACAATAGTGTTACGAGACTTCGAGAATGATTGTAATGTATTTCACCACCACCCATACCAACTTTAGACGTATCAATCAATATTACATATTAACATTTTAAATAAAAATGTATCATTCTATATTCAAAAAGTAATATTTACAAGTGATAAAAATATAATTTCATTTTAATGCCAAAATATATTTAAAAATAATATTTAACAAAAAACAAGTTCGACACTTTTCTTCCGTTTTTTTGTAGTTTCAAGAATAATAATCAAGAAACTTCCACCATGTACGCTTCAAAATTGTACAAATGTATTACCCTATAGCTTATATTTTGACATAAGAAAACACATTTTGAAAATTATGACATTTTTGGTACATTGCTGTGATATTTCAGCTGGAGTTTAATACCCTCCAAAGATGTGAAAAGAGTACATCACAATCCATTCAAAATTAAAGTATCATAAAACATCTTATAAAATATGTTAAGTTGTTATAGGTGTTACATTACCTATCCACGTGATCATACGCCGTTTGTAACTGTTTTTTTAACAATAAAGTTTATTAATGCTTTCTAAAAAGTAAGTAAAAGCAATAGGAATAGCGAAAGTTTTCATTTAAAGACAACACAGAACTACCGCTTGTGGAATCAGGACGAAAGATCGAAAAGATTGAAAATACATTAAAAATGTCACTGTCCGAGACAAGATTTTCTTTACACTATGAAAATTCTGTTTGCATCGAATATGTTTTGTATGCAAATAACTCAAATTTTCAAAATTTCAAATATTTTTCAGTAACAGTACTTTTTTACTGAAATTTGATGGGATCATGAAAAGTATGATTCAATGAAGTTGTTTTCGGCAGTATTTGCCAGGAAAATAATCGATGAGCTCCCTACAGTCGACCCCATGACAGTATACCCAACGGCAGAGTGATAGTAGAACCACTCCAACTCTTGTCTCACCGCCACCCAACTGCCGACCCGTGCCCTGAGAGCTGAGTGCACTGCCTGCCAGAGCGCGCCGGAAATTAGAAGGCGCTGTCTGTCGTTCGTCAGCGTTTCCGGCGCTCAGGCAGCGTCTGCTGGCGCCCGCCGGGCCGCCACGCTTCTTTGACACTGCGCTGACGTCATTAGACATAGACGAAGCGACGGAAATTGAGAAGGTATGCTTTTTATCTGAACATCTGAGAGCACATCATTCGTTCTTTCCGATCCTTATTTGGTGCATTTGTATCTAAAGGAAGTGACTGTATCCCGAGTAAACTTAAATTTTCTGAAACCTAGAATTTAGTGCACATGTTTCCATATTTCACAGATGATTTAATGAGTAAATACAAATTAACAAACTAGTATCTCAACATTTTCCTATTCACAATTTTTAAATCTGAAAATCTGGAATATGAGAATAAAAGTAAAATCAAATCACAAGTCGTAACTAATATAATTAAAAATGGGTCTTTTCGATATTTCTACTGAAAGGATCACTGTAAGTAGAACCCGGACGAGGCACAATCGTATACTGACTCGATATTCAAATAATGATATGAACTAACTGGTTGCAGGAAAAGCAAATAAATTATGAAGATCCAGAAATACAAAAAAAAAAAAAATACAAAAGGAACATATGGCAAAAGTGGTGTCTGGGTAAAACAGACCACCGGACAACGTACTACTTCCTAACTGTGTAGGGTCTTCTAACTCAAAATATTTATGACCGGACAAAACATACCTCTTTCAGCATAACAAGGTTTTCCGCGTGCATCTATTTTATTCATATTTATTAGCCCGCGGGAAAAGGTGCTTTAAATCAATTAAATCCTCAATTTTCTTACCGTACCGCCATTTCGAGGACTGTTGTAATATGTTGTACTTGTAATGATCCAAGTTGTTCCTCCCATTTCTCATAAAAAGTATGTTTCGGAGAAAGACCACAATCACATAACATACTGACCCTGGTGCAGTGAAAAATGAACTCGTTATCTTCAGCAATGTATGAAAATTTGTTTTCTCGCGTACTCGCGAGACCTTGTCCTCCATACTTGTACTACTAACTTGAGGTAGAAAGCAATATGGAAGGATCGGAAAATTGAACTAGTGAAGCGATATACATACAAAGAAACTCGTTATTTCAAAGCGGTAGGAGACTCAGTCGTCGCCACACCGAATCTCCGCGACAGAGCCTGGCTTACGACGCGCCACCGCGGCACCGCTGCTCAGTCACGGCTTAATCCACGAGCGACGGACGGAAGGAAGGAAGGAAGGACGGACGCTACGGCGCCGCGCGGCGCGGTAGAGCTCGGCGCCGAGAAGAGGTGAGTGGGGAAACGCCCAAGTGCCAAGGGCTTACGGCTCTAACAGCCTAACCAATAGGTGGTTGTCACTAACTTCTGCGTGGGTGGCGGCAAGCTACGTGACCATCGGATGGAGGGCACGGCATAGGAACGATGGGGACCAAACACTGTCGCCTCTACAGCCACATCCGGCACTGCTCATGTGCTTTTCAAGAAATCACTAACGTGCAAGAAAATCAAAATGAATTAACATTAACAGAAATCGATCAATTAATCAAGAAAAATATTACATGAAAGAAACTTCAACCTACGTTAATATTGTATTTTAACATATGTAATACACTAAAAATTTCTAATTATTTTTGACGTAAATTCAAAACATTTTTACTTCAATAAATATTGTTAAATAGAAATTAATGAAATACTGGCCACAAAAAGTATGTGTCATAGGGTCATTTTAAAGGTAATTGAGGAGCAAACTTGGTTCCTTTATACTTTATTAATGATTGGTTAAATTGTTCATAATAAATTCATAAAGGCGTTTATTGTTATTACTCACCTGCTAAAAAATATAAATATAATTCATCAAAATTTCATCGTTCTAAAATTAAATGCGTTTATCTGTCATATTTTTAAAAAATATAAAGTAACCCATCCTGCGGTAAATAATAGAAACACATGAGGTGAGTAACAACCTCACAGTCATACTCATTGAGGTGCTCTTGCGGATACAATTGTGTATAAGTCGAAGCACAGAAAGCTGATCCTTCCTTATTCTGTCACTTTATAAAACAATAGTGAATTTCAACAATGAAATCAGAAGCAACATTCGCACACTTTATAATAATCATCATATAACATAAAGATAAATTTCATCACATAACAATCATTTCCTTAAAAATCGATGTAAACATTGCCTGAAGAAGAAGATACTAGATGGGAATGACCAGCTATACGCAGATGCAATTTTAGAGGAAAACAAAAAATCTAAAATTCCGTAAAAAAGGAAGAAATTACCCATTTTTTTAATATTTAAATTTACTTTGCTAAATATATAACGCGTCACTCCAAATACACCTACGAATAAGTGGTTATTTGATAAGAATATAAAAGTTGTCGTTCATATACCCACCATTCACACAAATTTGTCTGGAATAGGGTAAAACCCTACAATACTCCCTACTTGACAACATGCCCCACACAGAGAAACAGATAGGTGACAAGCAGAGGCACATAGAATATAGACGCAATTCTATAGCATGCGTGGCAGTCGTCTTTCAACATAACTGACAGTAAGATGTGATTTTTGTAGTTTGTTTTAAAAAATAGTAAAATCTTTGCCGACTGCTTTGAAACAATTGTTTGTAAGTACTATACAAATTCGTCTACATTTTAGTACGCAGATTTCGCTGGAAAATATGTATTTAACTATAAATTATTGTTATTTTTTGAAATGTTGTTATTTATTGCAGTCAACGCCTTGAAATGGCGGTGATTACATGACAGGGTTGTTTTGTAATCATAAATTTACAAACTGTCCCCTTCATTCGAGTACAATATGCCCCAGACCAAATACCACTTTAATAATGCAATTAAACGAACAAAAATAGGAGAGGTATGCGACAAAAGAGCCAGACGAGATGCTACTAATTAAAAAAAACAGATAAAAATAGAAGGAATATGAAAGAGGATGTAGACTAAAAATATAGTTGATTGAAAATTAACTTCGATGCTGGTTTTTGATGATGTAGACTAAAAATTAAAACAAATTAAATTTCGAGGCTAGTTTTTGAGTTGTTGATTAGTCATTCTAAGTTTACTTTGTTATGTTATAATTTTGAAGTTGTTACAGGTGGCTTGTAACACAAGTGGGGTGTATTGTCAAGACACGCAGCATAAGGTTTTAGAAAATTTCAAGTTACGAAAAGTGCCACGTAAGGTTTTAGAGGTATATTTTTTATATCTACCAAATCACCAAATAAAAGTGCCATTTTGAAGTAATTATTCCTTTTTTTGCTAAATAAATTTACTGAAGATATTTTATTGAACAAAAAAAATACGGGCGTATTTTAACGTCTTACCCTATATCTCTAAGATTTGGCATGCGTAAATAATCATACACACCGGGTATTGAGGAAAACCAACAAATATCCTAACCCACTGTATGAACCAGAAAGAGCAAAATTTGTGCAACAAAACTTGAAATTACACACATTAAAGCTTCAAAATTTGAAACGAAAAGAAAATATGCAATTTTTAGGCCAATTACATAAGAATAGGACTCCTAAAGAAGATCCGAGAAATTAGTAGATGACTTTTACCATCAAGCGGAGGGGTTGGCAAAGTGGCGCTACAATATGTCCACTAAAAAATCTAAGCTTTGGATGATAAGAACTGAGAAACAAACCGTGTTGACAGATTAGTTAAAAACCCTATGGATTATCTCTAATGGTAACAGGGGTTTAAATAAATAAATAAGAATATTAACCCATAACGAGTATTCTAGTGCCTGTAGATAGAGCGAAGGAAGTGTTAAGAAGAGAGTGCACAGAGTTAAAATTTTATTTTGCGTAGATAAGTCTACTTCAGTCACGAGACAATAAATAATTGTATTCCTTTAATATTTACCGAGATAACAGACATAATCAAACGTTAAGGAATCAAGAACTGCTGGTCGTCTGTTGTTTACCAACAGATTCAACCGCCTGTCGTATGTGGATTGTGATGAGGAGCGCGCGTGGACCAATGGGTTGGGAGTGGTGCGCGATAAGACGAAGCGGTCATCTCAAGGGGGCTGTGGCTCTGACGAACGACCATGTTTGCCGGCGTATCAAACCTCCAATCCCTCCCTCTACTCCGCTCTCCACGAGGCCGGTCAACAACAGGCGACCGCAACGATTAGGCGATTCGAAAGCGGTTAGCCATAATCGGAGATGGCCGGATGGGCGTCCCTCCCCGCGAACAGACAAGTTCGGAATGATGCCAGAGTTACGATCAGGGTGTGGAGGTGGAAAATGCAGACGTAGGAAATCAGCGCGGATGGACAGGGATGATAGGTCTCAGCACTCGCTTTCGAGAAAGTTTCAAAACAAGTCTGACACAATAACCATGCAAATTAAATTGTACGATATATTTTTGATGTACACATAACTTGTTTGCCTTAGTAAAATACGCTCATAAACAAAACAAAAAACAATGAAAGAGTATTTAATTGATCTTTGTTACTCCATAAGAATACAACTTCAACGTTACTCCAATTCATGGATTATACTTTGTTTAAAATATTGCATATAATACAACAAGAAATACACACATTTCAACCAATAATGTTCACTGTTAGCTGAATGAACTTACAAGGTAATTGAGTGTTGTTCGATACTTGCACCAAACATATTAAATGAACACTCAAGAATTCCCAATTAAATGAAAGCCTGTCCTTTCTAAACTAAAATTTTCCCGAAGTTTATTTTAAAAAGTCAAACCACTCGATTATGACCGTACATACTCAACTAATTTGTTTGGATTAAACGAATGTTTAATATGAAAGTTAGAAAGAATTACGTTATACATCTTCACAAAAATGTATGAGTCCATAAAGGAAATACATCTACAGTAATTTAGATCAAAACTTGTCTAACTTCATTTAACCTGCGCACACTTCACATAAACCGCGCCAAGTTTTTTTCAAAATCCATATTTTTAAGTTTCTGGTGGTCGTATTACACATTCATCAAAACCCAGAATAATATGGATTCTCCATATTCTTCAATTTTTTAATTTTGTTTTTGGTTGTTCGTTACTTGAGGAACACATATTAAATTTTTAAACAACCCCTTTCAATTATCTGCTTTTTGAACATACTTCTGTACATTCCCTCCTGGTGAGCCCACGCATCCCCACCTCCCCTTCGCATCGCACGGGTTGAGTTGCGTTGGCAAAGAAGGTGGCGGCAAGCGTTCGATCTGTGCCGCCCCCACCGCCACCCCAGCGCCAGGTGTCGGCCCCGCCCCTGCGCGCGTCGGGAGCCGAACCGGCGACCGTCATTGGCCGACGCGCGCGCGCCCCGCCCCGCCGCCGGCGCCGTCGGTTGCGCGCCGAGACGACTGCCGCCCACACCGTGCTCCCCGCTGCGACTCCCCGCTCTGCATCCCCGCCGTGACTCCCCGTCTCTGCACTGCTGCGAGCGGACGCTCAAGTGCTCAGTCGCTCGCCACTGCAGCGAGTGTTAGGTGGCCCATCCACGTAAATCGAACACTCGAAGGGGCTTCGATTTACATTCAATCTATTCGAAAGTGAACACAATATGAATTGGAAACACATTTTTTCTGATAAAAAACCTTTATTCATGGTTCTTCGTACATTTTACTTCCATGTCCTAATGTATTTCAACCGACTTCTGTATTCTTGTTTTGAATAAAGAGACTAGATGCTTCGTCCCATACCAACTCGCTAAATTGTTCACGAAATCCAGTCATTTCTTGGTTCAGTAAAATAAATTTCATAATGCATACATTTTCTTTTAATTCATCACCCTTCTCGCTTACGCAGCGTTACCCGCTTTGTTGGGGTAGTTATTATGTTTTTGTTTTTTTTATTCTCGAACATCGGGAAAAATTTGCTTAGAACCTAAACATATATTTTTACTTTTATCATCGTGAACAAAACGAATTCATGATAAATATTCCCTTCATCGTAGAATTAAATATACATATGACAGTACTTTCCAGGTCATATAACAATTTGATATTTTGAAATAGTTATCAAGAAAATCAGGCGGAGAAAATTGCTGTAGATCTATCAGCCAATATAAATGAACGCATTTAAAATGTGGCAGGGTTACTTCAAAAGTACATTTGATACCTTGATAATTGTTCTAAATCTAATCTAAATCACTCGATTAACTACTCTCATGCCTCATATTACGGAAAAATGAAAAAATCAGAAACAACTAGAGTATGTTCATTATACTTCCAATAAAATTAAACTCACTGGAATACTAGAAAGAACTCAACACACATATTCGTGTATTTGTTTTGGTCTTTGTCACATCCTGAAAAGTATAACAATTTACATTTTAAGACTTCATGATCGTAAAATGTAGTATTTAAGATCACGACGATAGTCATCGAGAACGTTCGAAGATGCTTTTAAATTTAGTGGGTAGCTTAAGATACGCTGCAAAGAGATAAATAGGGCATTGGTAGCATCTGCAGATATCAAGTTGGATGCACAGAACTTGCACTCGATAACAAAACTTAGAGGACTGTGATCAACTTCACTCCTCACCAACTTCCGAAGGGAGCAGAGTACGTCAGCAAGTTACTCGCTTCAAGTAAATATATCGTTTACTTGAGAAGTTGGCGACGCTCGGGGCAGAGGCCAGAATGACGTTTCAGTAATGTTACTTGGCACTCGGAGGCGATTGCCTTCATACTCATGTGCACACGACGCCCTCCGCCCTACGGTCATCTCGACTCATTAGGTGAGTGAGGAACATGATCAACCTGCGTCCCTCGCAACAACGTCTACGTCGTACTGCGCCAAGGATTCTTCGGAAGATACCGTGGACTGCGCTTCAAAATGCTAGTAAGAGATTACCAAAAGCACTATGCACTAATAAACGCTGGGAACTAAAGAATCTTCCTCCAAGTATTCTTCAAATAATCCAATCAAAGTCTACAGATTCTATTTTGAACTCACTTATATTAAAAAAATTGAAGTTTCACTAAAAAATTAAGATTATTTTCCTCAAAGCTGTACAGAAAATAATACCTCCATCACTTGAAGACTTGATCTGGAACTTTGATCTTGTATAAATATTTTGTATTTGAAAATCAAGTAATTTTTTATAAACGACTACATGCATTTAAATTATATTTTGTATATGCCAAAATAAGAAATTCAATTCATGCAATTTTGTTTACATTCTATGATGCAATTGTGTCAAAATATTCAAGTGTGTTCAGCATCTTCAAAAAAATTAACTTGTATTTCCTCCTACGATACCAAAAATAAACAAATCTTTCACACTTAAAATATAAATAAAGAAACAACATTAATTACATTGATTTATGCTGAACCAAAAATTAAAGAAAAAAATATTCGATTAATCAGTTGTCATATTCATATCTTATATTTACGGAATATAATTTTACAACCAAATACCACAAAAGTAAAATATAGAATCAATAGTTCTTGTAATATATAGAATCAATGAAATGCTAAAATAATAAATTGGGCTACTAGTCAAATACAAAAAGAGTGATAAATAGTTTCGAATTAAGCTGATAATCCTGAATAAATATCTTTCAAAACTCTATTCGCGATGAAAATATTATAACGTTAAACCTCAAGCAAGATAACTCAAAAAATTCAATCAAATTAAAGAGTTATTTATACATTTTGTTCCACACCAATTATTTAATGGATTTACTACATTTAATTACTTCATGAAGTGAAGATATTTTTGACTTCCAATTATATGGAATGAATTATACATCAAATATTTTTTAAATAATAAGCAAATTCAACATATTTAATGTATAATCCCTCGCCCAATAGGACTACAAATTAAACAATACTTGTAAAATATAAATCACATTACTGTAGCAAGTCACATCGCTACTCCCTTTTATTTATTAAATCCCTAATTGTTTCCCGGAGGTAAAAATTCTGTTCTAAGACGAAGGAAGGCGTTATAATACACAATTCAACCTTATGGAGGAAGCATTGTAGTAAATATTCTTTAGGTGGAAAAAGGCATTCTATCGATACATAAAAATATTTCCATGACATTAATTCCACAAATTTACCAAGAACAATTTTATTGAGAAAAATTAATTTCACAAATTTCTAAAACTACTATTCATTACTCAAAAATCAACATCGAACTTCATCGGAGACTTTAACGACGAAAATTCACCGAATATAACAATGAATCCTCAACCATGTACTCAAGAACCCGCAAAAGTAACTTTCCAAAATTCATCAAGTAATAATTACATTTCGAGGAAAATCTTCATTCTAAGTTGGAGTTAACAAATTCCTTCCGAGACTTGAGACCGCAAGAGTGTACGGCGTAACTCGGTGTTCCCCTAAACAAATCGTCCGGTATTCCAAAGCAAGCCAACAAACGCTTTTAAAAACCTACCCGCAACGTAAAGTACTGGGAACAAAAGCCTAGGCACAATTAAAGAGCTCGGAAAGGGCTTTCGATCACGGCAACCCTTTAACATGCGCCGAGAGCGAGAGGGGAAGAATTGAGGTGACGTAGGGTAAGCGGCAAATTCCTGTACGCCACAGGAGATAATTACGCGCGTGTGTGAATGAGAGTAGGAGGGTGGGGTGGGGTGGGGTGGGGGAGGGCAAAGCCTGGCCTTCGACAGCAACGCGGTCGCCGCCACAATGCAATAGCAGCAGAAGCAGCCCTGCAGCGCCGAACACTCCGGCGTCGCCAGGGGCTTTGTTCCGAGCGCATCGTCCGTCACAACGGCCCGGCTGCTAGCGTCACGCTGCACAATTAGGTGGAGCGAAACAAAGCTCACACACGCGAAGGCGCCGTCTTACACCTCGATCCCTTCTTCCATCCTTCCTCCCTTCACGCTCTTCCTCCCTCGACGGAACAACTACCGCCTTCGCCACATCCACCCACCCACACCTATCGCACCCCGCCGTCGCCGTCGTCTACTCTTCTCCCGCGTACAGTCCTCATCAGTCATTATTTTCCACAACATTAAACACATACTTCAAAGTATTCCTTCCAAGTTCGGGCCCCGACCCCGAAGAGGACATTCCGTCGAGGGGCTGCTGCCGTTCCTCCCGTTCTTCTTCCCACAACTCCTTTTGCCAAGGGAAGGAGAG
Source organism: Laupala kohalensis (assembly GCA_002313205.1). Lineage (NCBI taxonomy): Eukaryota > Metazoa > Arthropoda > Insecta > Orthoptera > Trigonidiidae > Laupala > Laupala kohalensis. The sequence goes on along the minus strand of NNCF01126410.1, from coordinate 715,932 downwards.
AGAGAGAGAGAAAGGACAGGGCGCCGCTTATATATATCGACTAAATTACCTCACCCCGAATACCTCGGTAGGGGAATTTTTGTTCGCTGTTTTACCTCCTCTGCCACCGCGAAGAACCTCAGGAGACCGCGAGCAAGCGCTCCTGTCTTCAGGTCTTGAAAGCAATGGTTCGCTCAAATTGAATAACAAAGTATTTCCTTAAAATTGACTCATTTTTTTTTCTTTTTGTCAGTCATAGTTATATATTTTCAACTTTTCCGACCTTTTTTCCGACTGAAAAATATATTTTACTCGCAATGTTTCGTCACTATTTTTGCGACTTTATCAGGTGATACAGAAATAATACAGTATCCTAGCAATAACTTCGTCAAGTGATAAATAATACAGTATCCTAGCAATAACTTCGTCAAGTGATAAATAATACAGTATCCTAGTAGCATGTTAGGAATGGAATTACATAATATTTAATAACAACAAAAACTATAAAACAAGAAACAGAACCAATTCACAAAATTATATTATATTGACAGATAAATACCCAATAGTTTCTCTGTACCCCCACGTAAGTTCAAATTCTCCATTGTAAATTTTATATAAATTGTTTCCTCAAGTTGGTGCTATTGATAAAGTCATTTCCTAATGTTTCTGCAATTGGAGTCTTTTATTAACGTTTCTATTGGTGAAGTCTAGCGGGTAATGATTTTCCGAAAATATTTTACGTACTGTTTGTAAGTTATCTTTTTTAAATTATTCAACTGGAAGTACCACTGCTTTTTACGATAGATTATATATGAATGCATCTTTTAACTTATGTTCTCAGCATGAAAATTTAACCCACATCCCGGGAAAGTTTCTTTTCTGTCAACAGAAAGATAATATTGAGTCATCACGTATCATTTTTTCTCTAAAATGTTTAGTTTTTGTTAAAATAATCTCGTTCTCAAGTGAATTGTTTTCTTGTAGGGTAACTTCTCAATACATCACGAATAATGCTTTGAATTGTTTTCTAGTGATATGTCAAATATGTCATCAGCTATAGCCAACTAACATAACAGTTGGTTAAGCATCAACGTATCTTGCGTATAAATTGTGAAGCCTAATTTTCTAGAATAGTTTCTTACAGATCTCTGAGTACAAACTTCGATACTATGTTTTTATTATTATGATAAGTTTGTTTATGTTTTCTATTTATTTTATTTTTTGTTTCATTGTTTTTATTTTTTCTGTTCTTAAATATCATATAATATAAATAATGGAATGTCACTATGATAGTGTATTCCCTGATAATGTTGCAAATCAGTGACAAAACATTGTGAATGAAATATATTTTAAAGCCTGTAGAAGGATATAAAAGTTGTAATTTAATTAGCTAATTTACATTTTACAGAAATTGTCATAATGCGCCATACAAGCGTGCATCTAATTCCGAAATCAAGAAGGAAGCATTTAATTATTCATTTGTAAAAACGGGGTTATCAAAAGATCGATTTATCCATGAATATATTAATAAGACAACGTACGCAGCAGTATACTAATAAGACATTACAAAATTCTATAGTATGTTATCAATATATTCATAAACTATAGACACGTATACAGTAGTATACTAATAGTACGTCACGTAGTATACTAATAAGACAAATAATATTAAGTATTGAAACAAAATAATGTATTTAATCATTGTATAGTTTTTATTTTTTAAATTGAGAACTTAAGAAACTAAAATTTTCATGTCATAAAAAATTGTAATTAAGTACTGGAGAAATGAAGAAAATTAAAAATAATATGAATACAGACAGACACAGATCCTACAAATACATTCCATTGAGCAAGAGAGCAAATGTAATTTATTCAATTTGACCATGTGACAAAAATATTTACGAAACATTTAATGCGCAAATATATTTCCATCACACAACAAAGAGTGCGCAACGAGTATTGCACACGGAGCAATGCATTCTCGTAGAACACTTGTAATATTTAATTTTGTTGTACCATTATAATATTTAATCCGCATAGATCAAACTTAAACCTTTTCTTACGATGTAGAACAAACCAGTAATTCAAAAAAAGTATATTAGCAATAAAACTTATCTGGATAAAATGGGGATCCCTACAATTGAGGGTTGGAAAAATTAGGTTCTACAATTATTGCAATGGCATCCAAATAAAAATTATACACTCATTTCAATGCGCAAAATACAATTAACCAGAGTTAATATATCATGGATAAGAAAACACTTTTTGGTACATAGAAACACCAATCATTAATAATCAGACAATAATGAAAAGAATGTATTACAAATTACAAGATGAAGAACTAAGTTCACTTCTTCGTGACTTCGTTTTAAGACACTTCGTTAATAGAAGGAGCAGATAATTGACATTAGCTGAAGTTTTTAATGAATAATTAACACATAATTCTATGTTTCAATTCATCTCACTAATAACAATTTATTCAGTTTCATTAGGAATATTAGAAAATGAATCGATATATCCATATAATACAAATTCCTGATATTAAAACTAATACAGGGACGTACATAATTATATTTCAGAATCAATATATGAAGAAATTTGAGACAGTTGCGACACAGTGACCTATGCGTTTTACAATACTTAATATATTTGGTTGTAAACAACATATAAGTAACATATAAATTTACATTCGACTAAAAGTAATACAATGCAAGTAACAGAGGTCTTAAAATCAATTTGTTTTAAATTCAAATATTGTGTTTTTTTCTATAATTTTCGGGAGACATTTCCTGCAGAAATGAACGTTATCTAAACAAAAATTAGTTAAAACGTTGTTCTGCAAATAACAGTTAAAAAACTGTTCCGGCTGCTAGCACACATAATGGACACACTTCAAACTTCTCGCATGACCTCTTAGGGTTGAGGAGCACGCCTTAAATTAATTTCATACCCCACGGCCATCCGTCCTCCAGAGGCTACCCGTAAAGGGCGGGACGTTGACCGAAAGAGCAAGTTTTAAGCGGCAACCCCGTCCGGCCTACGAAGGCAGGCAGAAACAGAGGCGGTGGCGCAGTGCCGGGCACCCACAGCGAAGTCGGCCGCGCTCTCGTCGGGACGGAGCGGCGCGCTGCGGCGCAAACGGCACAAACCACTCGAGAAATAACTCACGCGCCGTACACGCAGGTGGAAACAAACATAATTTAAAACGTTCGCGACGCAAAAATTAGAGAAAGCACGGCAGAGCATGTTTTACGGGTCGTTGTTTACCGCCCTGCTTCGCAGACGGCGCCCCGGAGTCGGCGGCGACGTCACCGCGGAAGAGACAAACTTTTGCAACCCTTAAGTAGGTATTTATTATATTCTGTTGCTCCCGGGTCGTTGGAAGGAAAAGGAGGGAGAGGTGGGAGAGGTAGAAGTGAAAGCGGGGTGGTACGGGAAAACAGACTAGTGCGAGGGAGGCACAATTTGTCACGGAGAGTTGGCAACAGTAATTGTACGCATCTGCGAGCGAGCAGGCACGTCGGGCGATCCATCAGGCGGTGACCCAAGACCCCTTGTATGGTGCTATCTGCGAGTACGTGCACTAGGATTGAATTTATTTGAGAGCGACACAGGGAGACGTGTGGATGTTCGCAACGGCGGAGACAGTCGCGCTCAGTCGGTTGTGAATACTCATACAGTTGCTGTTGCTCGATGTGCGTGATTCAGGCAGACGTAACGACAATTTTACTTTTGTAGTGTAGTACCGCAGCAATTAATTTTAAGTTTCAAAGTGCCTTAATTAATATTTCGAACGCATAATTTTCGCAAAGGTAAAATATGCTGTGAACTCATATAAATAAATTATGTGGTACAATTTCGGAAAACTGCAACGGAGTCCTTTATACCATTTAGTTTCAAAAAGAGCGAAGACTATAGATAAGAATTATAAAATACCGTGCCAGGAAAATTATAGTTTTATATGTAATACAATCCAAATACCGTATTAGAAAGCTAAACAGAGCAATTTGAGCTCCTTATGTAGAAAATTCTAAAGAAACTATTTTCTGTAGACAAACGACCAGAAGCAAATTTGAATAACCACAATTCACTAGAAAATTATCGTAAAAAATACAAACTTTATTACCAAGGAAAAATATATTTGAAGTCACAGAATTGATAGATCAATGAAATATTGCTTGCCAGCAATACTTAACTAAATTTTTTAAACCAAACAGTGATTCACTAGCGAAAATTGACTTTGAAATATAGATTCGAAAAAGTAAAAGACAAGAAAAGAAACGTATTACAATATTAAGAAAATATATTTTTTTAAATTTATACTAATTAAGTATAAAAACCACTAAAAATCAAATAATATTAATCTAATAATTCAAGTGATAACAGAAATGAAGTGAAGCTATTTATTTTCTATCAATACACCTCGAAAACCATTGATACCTTTCCATAAAAGACATTAAAATAAAGATAATAAATTATGTCTACAGGAAGTGTATCACAAAAATGCAGTATTTTAACTAAATATTTTGTTACATAGAAATGTGAAAATAACTAAAGGAATAAGAAGAAATACTGGAACTCCAAGTATTTTGTAAAACAAAAAGCCTGATGGCTGTCAGAATAAGCTGTTTTTATACCGTAGTAAGTTCAAAAAATTATTGGAAATAATTCGTTACAAATTCAAAACTTTTTTACAAATTCAAACAAATACAATGGTAAAATGTAGGGATTCCCAGAATCGTTATTTTAAAACATTTCTTAGTCATGATAATTGAGTCCGTCAGATACTAATTAGCGCGTCGCTTGCAATTTATCATGAGTATTAAAAACGAGCATTAGTGTGTGAATTCGGTTGTATAATTATTCCTTGAAAACGCGAAAATCATCGAAATAAATAAATAATAAACTTTATTGACAAAAAAACAGTTGCAAACTGCGTATGACTACGTGGGGGATAATAAACTAAGTTGCTCTCAGGAAACAAGCAAGGGACCATCCCGTCAATTCCGATCAAGAGCCCAAGGGCAGTGGAGGATTTAATACTTATAATTGTTAAAAAAAACGTACTATTATCAATTAGTTATTCCAATTTGAATTGTAGTAATAATGTGCAGTCAAAATTTGAGATAAATAATAACAAAAGTATTAAATGACATTCTCGTCTATGGAAAATCCGCTCCTACCCGGAGGAAATCTAGAGAAAACATGGGCCAGGATAAGGCTACAGAAATAATATTTAAAAAAATATTATTTATCAAGTACATTTGAGTTTATTTTGTTTGTGCTGTAAACGTATTTTCAGTACTCTGAAATCGTTTAGTTAGTTTTAGAAATGTAGAAAGGAACTTAAAGGTCCATTTTACCAGCCCCGTAGACGTGGAAAATAGTACCAAGATAATTAAATAGTGTTTTATGGTTAAAGTAAATAAATAGCACGGAACGACAGTCACGTTCTTTGATCACGAGACATTTTGCATCTTGTATTTGTATTGGCCCAACATTTTTGCCCCGTCTTCGTTAGTAAGTAACTCCGATAGTAAGTAAGTTTTGTTTGAAATTATTTAAGAATAATAGAACGGAGGACGAAAAAACAAAGATGCCAAAATTTAATACCACTAACGATGTACAAAGAGCAAGTTAAATTTTGCAATGCTAGAAATAGAACTGTCAGACAGAAAAAAAACAATACATAACTTTTTTGCATTTTTTTTCACTGTGTGCTCGCACAATCCCGCCGGCTATCAATTTTTTAAAAATTTCATTGTGGGAGGCAGTATGCATTTCCTTCCCTCTACCCCTCAAAACACTCACTTGTCTAGCGGATCTAGTTTCGAATACGGACATAGTGAACCATTTTACACGCTGACCTCTTAGCTCCGTCCTACCCTACTACAATGATTTTACTTGTCTGTTTTCGTGAAAAGTTGCTTTGGTATTAGATTATTTCAAACGAATCTCACAAAATGTATTAATTAGATATTAAAGTTTGCTCAGTAAATGTGAACTTTTAGCATTGTAATTTGTAGGTTCAGAGAGCCAAAGAAATTAACTTGTAAGATTGTTTCACAAACAAATATATTAATGTATTTTTTTCTAATATTTTCTTTCAAACGTAATAAATCATATCCCACGATTACGGAAAAACAAAATGCCACACTTGTTTGATCAATACGATTACTGAAGTACTATCACAGGTCACTCAAAGAACAAAAGACGGTCGTCCTGCGAGCGGAGATGAACAATTATGAAAGGGAAAGTTACGTTGACAAGAGGAGTGGCGGTTATCGGACGATCTTCCTTGACTTGCGACAACTCCCATTATGCTTCACCCACAAACGCTTTTCCCCGCATCAACTAGAACAACTACCTCGCGAACAACAACAAACAAACTTCATGCGGGACTTTTCTTCTTCTTCTTCTTCTTCTTGTCTGTCGCACGTTTTACTTAGTTGAGTTTCCGACCACAGAGTCTAAAAGTGGGCTATAAACGCTACTTGGAATTGTTTCTGGAACGCAAATCAATTCATTCATACGCTTTAAACGGACACTTACGAAAGCGAACACTCCGCAGAATGTGGAATAATTATTTGAAAAATATAATGATAATAGAGAGGTATATTGGTGAGTTTTTTTTCTTAAATAAATCCATTAAATATTTATTCAAGACAGATAATGGTTAATTGTCTCAAAATAGAAAGCAATTTGAAAGAATAGAGAATGGCCAAACTTCTTTCTTTAAAAACTCAAGATCCTATATTAACCATTAATAGTACACGTTTTGTCATAGTTTAAAGTTTTTTTAATATTAATCTACATATTGAATTGTCTCTACTATAATATTGGAAATAAATTGGGGAAAAATAGTTTCTAAATAAGAGAATCAATGAAGATATATAACGAGAATTTCTTCCAATCGTTTTTCTTAATGAACACTATTATCTTAAACATAAAGTTGAATGTTCGTGTAAACATACGAACATTAATATCCTTTGATTAATATTAAACTTTAAACGTTATGTGAAATAACCGAGATCAAAGGATCTAACTCTACTTTGTACCTGTTACTGACTAATTGAAATTCACTTTTTTTTTGTGAAAGTCCTATGCTGGTGCTCTCAGGTGTAAGATACGAACGGGCAAGTACTCAACCCACGGGAAAAGTTGAATGCGTAATCGAAAAACAAATTACTTCACCATGATTACGAGAAAAGATTATGTTATTAGGTGCCACTAACAATGTTGATAAACTGATAAAATTGAACAATAAGTGAAAATTTAATTCGATTAGTTTACCAAGATTCTTTCGATTGGTATGAACACAGAACTTGGAACAAAAATCTTCAGTTGTCTTATCGTATGCTTCAGCGATATATGCACATTATTGACAACATTGTTACCGAATTACTATATTTTATAATTAAACATTCTTTTTATATGTGCTCCAGATTAATAATGTTTAACAGTTTCTTAAGAAATTATTCAGTATTTTACAGTCAAAATCATCAAAATTAATTTTCTATCTCACAGATATTTTGTATTGTTGGACTTGAAAAAGATTTGGATAACGAATTTTATGGAATGATGAAGTAGTTGTTAACTTTACCAATAGGAAAACTATACTAGATTGACTTCATACATACTCGTAAGTATACTGTATGAAAGTGAACATACTTGTATGAAACTGAAAACTCGCAGGGCATCGCAGGAAATCGCAGGGCATCACAGCAACGAAATCACATATAATAACACTAATATCTACTAAAAAATCTTAATAACTTACGTATTTCAGAAAATTAGAAGTCATTTCTTATCTAGCAAAATGAAAAAGTACTTAATTTGTCTATCACTATATGTTTTTACAACATAATACAAATTTTGATCACTCGCGCGTAGAACGCAGTTAGAAATATTTTATGTATGTCACTTCGTTAAAAATATTTTTTTCTTATGGGAATATAAAGCAGTTGTCCATTTCTTTTCCTTCTAAACATGATGGTTGATAGGGTTGCTCCTGTACCACCCCAAATTAACTTTTATTTATTGGGAAATAACACACACTGATATTCGTGAATTTGATGATTTTTTTTATTTATTTAAAGGTTGTACTTGACTAAAATCTTGTCAAACGTTGAAATGGTTCATGAATTTTTTAATGTGTTTGTACATGGATTGCAACTTACAGACGAAAAAAAAATTTAATTTAAATTATGATGTAAGCTATTAAAATTGTGATGATAATATTCTATCAAATCTATAAGATCACTTGTATTAAAATATGAACTTTACAATTACATAAACGAAAAAAAATGTTATTCTACGCTGTATTCGCGGCAATATTGAATTTTTCTTTTTTAAGTTGTTTGCATTTCCACACATAGTTAGTCTCCGTTTTCTTGTAAACAACGCGTAAACGCATGAATGTTCTTAAGGTTACTTCCGATATTCAATATTTTAAAAATGTCATCAAACTCATCTCAGACGATAACATATATTGAGATACAAATATACGATTGAGACAATAATTAACATAGTTGATTTATATATTTTTATAATGATTACTTATTTTCAATAAATATTTGCCACGGTTTTCCTATATTACTATATTTGCCACGGTTTTCCTATATTCATAATAATATTTTATTGAAATCTGAAACAAATAAAAATGAAATATCTATCTATGCGCTCATCTTTTAGAACTGCAAGTTCAGTAGACAACATTTGATCGTTTGACAAAAGTGCGGCGTAGTATGTTTCAATACTGAATAAATTAAATAAACTTTATTGTCAAAAAAGCAGTTACAGACTGCGTATGACCACGTGGAGGACAATAAACTGAAATCTAGAGTTAATATTTTACTTTTTATCAATATTGCAGAGCACTTGAATTTTGATAGTCATACGGTTTTAGTACTTTAAACGCACAAATGAATAATTTTAATATGTTTTCAGGGTTTTCAGCATTTTTTTCATACAGTTTTTCCCAGACAAATACGAAAAATCGTGAAATCCCATAAGAGACCACGCTAAATTGAAATCGCAATAACTGGCATAATATTATTGAGAAGTTAATGAAACTTACTCAATTCGTTAATAATCATATAATCAACCAGTGCACAACATATTAATAAATCTAGCTTTTCTTATATGAAATATTACCTTAAATACTCGTTCCAATCGGCATCCCTGAAACCCTAGCCGAACGATACCAGCATTACTCCAGAAACAGAATTCATTAAAACTAAAAATATTTAACATGGATAAATCATCGAAATTCATTTCTCCGTCTTTATTTACAAGCTGGATTTTCGTTTTTGTTTTTCATTTTATTAAAATTCATTATTATTTGAAAATATGACGATATGCGATGAGGATACACGCATGTGTTGTCATTAGCAAACAGTGCTATCATAAATATCATTTACAGAGAGCATACGCCTTGTGGCCTGTTCCGTTGATACAGTAGAGTATATGCGAACTGCTCCATTCAGTTTCAACAGGTTTAGCTTTTAACCCCGTAGTTTTCGAACAGTAAGTTACACGTTTTTGTAAAAGAGGTAAAATAATTAATACTGTTCGTTATTATTGTGTAGACTATTAATTTTTAAAAACAATGCAGCTTTTATGTACCTTCAAATCTCAGAAGAATTTACAGAGTACTCCTATTGCTTTCATTTCTCATAAATTATTTCAGCGATTCTGAATAAGTCGTTCTTGCAAAACACGTTTTATGTCGATCAGGCAATAAGATATTCGTGACTGCATGATCAAGTAATATATTTTGTTACTAAAGTAAACTTCTAACATTTATTTTTGAATTCACTATTAACTGATAGGGTTAAAGGTATTTTGCACCCTTTCTCGCAATGTTTATTGCTTATCTTCCAATTGATGCTGGTATTGATAATTGTTAGTAACAATTCATTTAAATATTTTGAAAAATCTAGTTAGTAATATAATGCCTGCTTCTAGCGCAATACATAAAAAAGGAGAAATAGTAGAGTTAGACGGGGTAATGTTAGACAAGAGTTAAGTGTAAACATGTGATCTACGCGCTGCCGTGTAAGTCACAGAAACTAAAAGATGATCAAAACTAGAAGTTGATGATACTCTGGATAAAATATAACAATTCCGTGGCTTTGAACCGAACAGTTGATGGAATACAACATTATGAAAATTAAATAATTTAGATTGAAATTCGAAGTTACTGCACTGTTTGATGCATTACAGAAGGCAAATTATTGAAATGTATTTTTTTATTTATTATTGCAATGTATTAAGGTAACAGAAAATCATTGGTATTATATTCTAGCGTTTTTGTATGCCCTACAGTTCCATGTTTACATTTACTCCACGTCTTTCTGGGGTCGGGGTAATTGTAAACATATTTATTTGTATTATTTTCGAGTAGTTTTGTCGTACAATGGAAGAGTGTTTCTGAATTAACTAACATTTAATCACATTAAATTATATTTCGTTGATATTTTCTTAGTTATTTTCAGTAAGTAGATGGCGCTTGTTAATAAGTGCCTATCACCTACCTATTTACTTAAAAGATTGATCTCCGGAGAGACAAAAGCGGATTGATAAAAAGGCAGAATATTCTGATAAATATTTTTAAAATATAGAAAATCTTCTAGAGGAAGTGACAAACTTAGAGCTAACAGAATACGTTATGAGTATGTTCTTACACATGGACATAGTGTAAAAAATACATTTCAACAAACGACCTTTTTATGGACGATTAAGATGTCTTTTTGTGCACCACGATTACGATATTTTTTTTTGTGTTGTTGTGTTTCAAATACACGAAGTTTCGACTCGTGATGTGAGCCGTCGGCAGGTGTGGACAAATTATAACGAGTGTAAAAAAGGTTTAAAAATACGCTTCATGTTTTTTAGTGTTAATGAATCCTGAGAGATAAATTACAGGGCAGTGAGAAGAATAGCAAACCCAAATTGTAAATTCGTTCTAGCTGATGAAAAATTATTTTCTTTGCAAAACAAATCAATTATCAAAGCAGGCTCACGTTCTCCAGTTAGTGAAACAGAAGGTAATAAAAACGTCCCAATGCTTATTGACGATGTAAACGTTCGTAGAATGTATTGCTTTTAACTCTATTACGTTTTGGTTTGATATGTTTGCAAATGAAGGTGAATATGATTATAATAAGTCTTAATACAAGGTTGATGTAAAGGGTTTACCCAGTAGAATATAAAAAAATTATATAAATTATAAATAAAATATGAAAAAATTAAAATAAATCAGTCATTTCTGGGTTCTAGGGTGTTATGACGATCAATGAAACTATCAGTAAAAGTTAAATTTCTTTCGTATCAAAATAGATTAATAAAATGGGGATACTGGGTAAATATTAACATCGAATTTTAATAAATGTAAACATGATATTATATGTGTTAAAATACAATTCACAGTTTCTACTACTACAACGACAAATACAGTCAATCGTTCTATACTTCAAGTTACGAAAGAATTCGTTGTATACACTTGCTCCGTTGTCTGGGGGGCAACTGTAAGGGTAATTGTAAACAGACGAATTAATGTGAGAAATTTCATACTTGGAATCTTTGTTACAAGAGATAGATTAGGAGAGTGGTCCATTTTATTAGTGTGCTTAAAATTTTATTTTTACGAGTTATGACATTGAAATTGGGTTGTGAAAGAAAAATATCCAAAAAATTAAAATTACCCCGCCTAAAACTATTACAGTTCCTGTTCCCCAATAATTATTATAAATTAATCAGAATATGTATGAGATGAAGATACAATTATTTCTGCGTTTATATTTGTATATGATGGGTCTCTAATTTCATTTGAATATTATATACTCGTGTTAAGGTACACAAACATGTAAACGGTTTATATTAACAATTATACTATCGTTACAATAGTAATTGGATTCAAAATATAGATATAAACGAATGTACATTATCCATTTCCAAGAATTTTAAGCAAATGAATCATGTCGATGTACCAAATGTTTTTTTAAAATATTGGCTGGTATGTCATATGTGTCCTGGAAAGCAGTAGTTTGCCAACTTATATTGAACAATCTCTCGTATGAGAATATCATGGAGAGAATGTTGTTTAATATACAACCCATTAAAACGAATTTGATCTATGAAATAATATAGACATACCCGGAAAAGAATCATTTAAGAACAAAATTGTGAATTATTTTCTCTATGTACAGAAACGTATAAAAATTTAGAATTCTTTAATTGATGCTACCCACCAAAATTTAGTAAATGATACATAAAGAGTTTACTTCGTAGTTGTTCAAATACTTGACAACCGCTCTGAATGGCTACATGGATACGGACAGTGTAAAAGCAGAAGCCGCACAAGCATCTTCGTCCACGCGGGCAGCCTTCTCTTCGGCGCCCTGACCCCGGCAACGGAGCAGAAAAGATTTACTGCAGCGATTTGCGTGGAATTTATGGGCCACCTCTAGATCCGAACTCTTTCCGTGAAGCCCATGTCCTTCCTTGTCCCTTCTCCTCCGCTCGCCATTCGTTGCACCTCCTCCTTGTCCCCCGCTTCATCATTGCCTTGAGCCACGTCTTCCTTCGTCCTCCTCGTTCCTACCCACCCGAGCACCTCCGCCAGCGACCCTTGCGAGGAGTAAATTTCTGAGTAGCCGCCACAGCCCCGGATCCCCCTCTCGGTAGGGAAATATGCGAGCTTGCGACTTCGACTTAGGGTGGTCGTAATTGGTTGTGACACTCGCGTTCGATATTCGATTTCTCGCTGCGCCGCCAAACCCAGAGCGGGACCCGACGCTGCCCTAGCCCCCGAGAGAGACGCAATCTGCCTGGGAGGCACTTCTTCCAAGTAAATCATTGGCAATAACAACAAAATTATATCTGTCAAGCAAACAGATTCTTCCCTTTATTCATCCGCACTTCCTTCTGTTCAACCCCTCCTCCTTCTCAAGGCGATTCCTCAAGATTGGAATTAGCAGAGAGACTTTGTTTCCACAAATTCTCCTGTAGCACTAATCGTATCAATAAAAACGTCATTTGATTCTTCAGCAGTTCATTCGTAATCAACCAGACAAATTTATTACTCATTACGTAAACGATAAAATAGTGACCTACGACGTCCAAAGAGATCATTAAGGATTGATGTTCTTTTGAAGTATAAAGTAAAATCCGATTAACTGACATAATGTAGAAAACGGGAAAGGTCGTTTCAACTCCATAGCGAAGAAGAACGATCTTATAGCCCGACATTCTCAGTAACTTTTATTCTTTTATTTCGATAAATACACTCTCGCGAGTCAATATTACGTTGGTATCGAGAGGAACTGCTCATTACGGCTAAGAAGAAACGTCGTCCTACGATATATTTGCGGCGAGTTTGCATCTCCCTTGGCTCCTTGGTACCGCCACTACGACGAGGGGACCCCGTCCCGAAGCGACGCGACGATCTCTCGCCAGATAAAAGCGGACGCTTCGAGTGGGCGTCGGGAACGCCCGCGCCGTATCTCAGTCATCGGTAGTATGTTGTGGAACTCTCACTCAGGAATATACTTCGCTCTCACTCGCACCATCACTATCTCAAGCACATCCACCACTCAACCACCACAACAGTCCGAATATGTCAGCATCAATGTTTGAAATAAACCACAGAAAACCATTACTAACATCACCTCCACCGACGCCACCCTCACCATCGAGGCCGTAACCCGTCGTCCGTCTGAGGGACGGTTCAGTATCTGTTTCTCATTACGACTTGCCGCGTCGTCGTCTCCTCCCTCCACATTTCCAACGCGCTCCCTTCACCCTTCCGCACCCAACGACTCGTAATGGCAGTCATAACATGCTTCGCCCTCCAGGTCAATTTTCTACCGCGTAAATGTCCTTGGCTTAAGGCAACTGAAGCTTTCCGGTCGGCCAATCGGCACTTAATCTTCCCTATGTCTGTACGAGGAACCTAGTGAATTCAAGTGTTTGTTTTGTTGATCAGTACTGACGGTAATTTAAAACTCACAAGCATCAAAATGTGACAGTTTAAAATTCAGAAAATGTGTACAAAACAATATAAAGAATCAAATTACTATAAACACAAAGTTAAAAGTTGTATTGATTTATTTTCACACCAGAAAAAGAAAATTCAAAGGATAAAAAGAAAAAAATTATAACACAACACTAAATTGCGTAAATCAGTTACTATGAAATACATCAGCTTTAAAATCCACAGGAGAGAAAAATATTCAATGACTAAATAAATCCAATCTATTATCATAAGTATGTTCAAATATTAACCGTTTAAAGGTTTAAATAAACACTTCATTAGTAGTGACAAGGCACACTGTACTATTACTATATGTGTATGAAAAATTCACACCTCTAAGATCTGGTACGAGACAAGAAAATATTCAAGAACTAGAGCAATATGTACAGGCAATTGGAAGTATAAGAAACGCTATAAGATAAAAGATGACGTGACCGCCGCTTCGAGACAGCGACAGACACCAATTCAACCACTCTAACGAGAAGAAACACAACACGCCTCAAGAAGAACCGGGGATTGACCCAGTTACAGAAAGGGAAAATACAAATAAAAATGAAAAAATTTATTTTTATAAAAAGTATACACTATGCAAGTAATCACAACTAAAAATATCAATAAAATGCCAAGCAGGCTTTTAAAGCATATTTAATTACGTAAGGCAATATAATTAGTATTCCATCCAAACAAAATTACTCGATCCTACTCTATAAGATAAGGTTAATAATAAAATTCTTTAGAAATTTCAAGTGATTATTTCAGGATACTGCCATTTTCTAATTTCACATATTCATAATTTCACAAGTTATTGTGAAGTAACAAGAAAACGTAAACCAGCAGTTACAATCGCGAAATCGTTATATTATCACACTGCGCAGTATAATAAAATTTCTATTTAAAAACTCACCAGTCAACTACAATTATAAGAAAAAGTGGAAAAGTTAGTCGTATTGGAAGAGGTTCGAAACGTTTGACTAGAATATGACGTAAATTTTGTTTAAAATTATAAAAAACAAAAAATTAAAATTATATATCCCCTTTATAAAAATTCTTGACATGTTCTCGCATAAAGAAAAACAATTAATTGTAAATTAAACAACTGATGAAGCCGACGTTTTTCTCCATATTTTCTTTACCCGGAAAAAATGTTGATATAATACGGGGATACCTGAGGTAAGTTCCAAGTGATATTACAAATATATTAAATCCAGTTGTACAAGGAAAACTAACCTTCACTTTAATTATAGAACTGTTGATTATGTTTCAACAATTTTCAGCAACACAAATAGAAGAATTTTTGTAACTGGGAAAGATTTCGGTAAAACGAAAAATGCCTTCATCACTTATAATAAAATGGATAGTTTTGTTTACTACATGCATTAGTCTATAATAAATTTATTAAGACTTACGACCTTTATGCACGACATACATTTTTTTAAATTGCATATAAAAGAAACAATTAATTTAAATATCTGTTTCTATTTTCATTGTGTACTCGGCAAATAACTTGAAAGAAATCTCAACCCATATTGCGAGTATTTGCGAGTGTTGGGAAATTTTTTTAAACATTGTGTGATGTTGATTAGATCTTTCAGATAATTTCGTGAAGATAGTTACACATTTATTTAAAGGTTATGGATTTGTATAATGGGTAAATGAAGCATCAAACACATACANTATATATATATATATATATATATATATATATATATATATATATATATATATATATATATATATATATATATATATATATATATATCTTTATATAATAGAAGGTGAGATGACAGAAAAAATAAAATAATGTGAACTTTTTGACGACTTTATAGAAAGCCATGATTTAAAAAATATCGAGTTTTATATTCCAAGTCACAATATCAATATCCATTATTAATAAATAGCTTTCAATTCCCGCTCAGAGTAATATACTTAAATGTTACTATTAAGAGGACTGAATACAGTTAATTATAACGTTGAAAACTCCCATATGGAGTTCCCATTATGTTTTGTTAAAGGGACTGATAACCCAAGTATGCAGCAAGGGTGGTACTAGGCCGCGATCTTTCAGCTTTGTTTGATGGTCGGGTTTTGGAGGCGCGGAGCTTGGGGTACGTGCGAGACAGGCGGGAGGAGGCCAAACACATATCAATATTGCAGGTCCCTGATACAATGGGCAGGGGAGCGGGCGACCGGCAGAGAGAGTGGTCCTGCTTCATTCAATTTGTTCGCTGGCCGCCTGGCGAGGAGCGTGGGCGCCGCGCCGTTGCGACCCGCACGCCCGACCACGACCGCCAGCCGCGGGCCTATTGCGTCCACCAGACAGGGAAAAAAATCAACACAGAACAGCCCAGCCGTTCTGTTATGCATCAGTATATATTAGGATATTTGAGTTCAACCAGGGAGAGCGGTGAAGGGTCGTGGAGTAGTCAAACGCGAATGAAAAAGTAATAATGTAAGCACGTCGTTACAAAATAAATCTTGAAGGGAAGGTGCGCGAGAATAGGCATAAAATTGTGAAACTGGAAAAGGAGATGCTTCCTAACATTGAAGGAAGAGAAAAATCCAATTACAATAACGATACGTTGTAAAATTTACTTTAAAAATGTGTCGTCATTGACAACCAAGAAACGCAATGATGATCATTTCATATTTCAAATTAGTGGTGCAAAACCATTGCACATACTTTCTCAAATACGTTTTTCCATCTTCAGTATAGAGTGACAAAATATATCGTAAAGGTGTTATGTAAATGTAATTTCATTGTAGACAGAAATTGATGTATTTTCGTATCTGCAGTGCGTTTGCTGTCCTCCTATGTATTTTTATCATATCTTTCGTTTCAGTTTACGAAATGTGTATTCTACGCCTGCTTGGTCCATTTACACTGCTAAATATTATTCAAACTTCTTGATACAGTAAGTGTAGCAGACAGAAATTATTTTACTGCGTTTATACCAAACTTTCAAGTGAAATACCGCTAATGCGGATGTAATGTATACTAATTGTATATTACGTACAGAAAATTTAAACAAAATCGTGGAAACCGTTTTTGAGAAATATTCAAAAGAGTACAATGACCTTCATGTGAAGTACCTTTTGTTTTAAAGTAAAATACAAATTAGAGCACGTGCATCGACAACTAGTAAATTCTACCGTAAATACATGTGAATTAAATTGATTCATCCATTTACTCAGAATCGATCTGCACAGACGGACGTTATGCCAAAAACTTTTTCTGAATCACGGATAACCAAAATTAATTTTTCCGTCGAAATCTAGCTTTCGAATTTTTTCACGTTTACAAAATTTTCTATATACTATGTGTGTGAGAAATTAAAACAAAAACTGAACCCAAGTGAGCAGTTTCATCTCACAGATCTTAAAATTGTTGAACAATATTAAGGGACTTGAAATTTATCAAAGTGTCAAAACACTTTATTACAATAAACAACATAATTCAAATAATACGCCCTCAAGAGTGGTCTAGAACATTCATTTAAGAAACCACAGCTTAAGACCATAATGTCAGTCAATCCCAATTTCTCATACTTGGCGCTCACTTAAACTTTTCGAAAGCGCTAATCTGTGGTTTAATATGCGATTTCTTCAACATGAATTGTTCTGGCATCTCTTTTGTGCAAAATGTTATTTTCCAGTCATTTTGGAGCTCCATAATACTACGTACTAGCAGTTTTCACATGAACATCGTAACGGCGTCGTAGACCATTGGAACAATACGATCAAAGGTTTTGTTTTTATCTCTCTCCCATTCAATGCTATCAAGTGACATAACACGAATGAGTAGCACAACCTGGTAGGCTGGTTAGGTTATGAACATATTACAACTCAAAGTCAATATCAATTTTAAAACAAATTATTTAAACGATAGAAAATATTTATAAGTAAAATCAACCCATGAAATAATATTTGTAATGATAATTAATGAATTGAAAAAATTGAAGACGAATAAAATGGACATTACAAAAAGGGTTGATTCCAAATAGCTACTTTTGCAAAATAAGATAATACATAATTTGAGAAATGTCATAAATAGGGAAGAGGCAAACAAAGGAGAGAGCTCTAGATGAATGGAAAGGAAGATACACATTTGATGACACAATGGCATGAGTAACGTCAGGTTCAGTGGGGGATAAGACAGAAGCAACTTCGTCGCGCATTGAAAGCAAAGCAATGAAAATGGATCAAACTGGAATCTTTTCACTCATTCACACCTTAGAAACTTCCTTTTATTTGAATACAAGTATACTCATATCCGGTAGAAAAAAATTATTAAAGACGATGTAGTATTAGAAGAAAAATCGGTCATATTTAGAAATAAAAACATTATTTCGTTTTTTAGATGTTTCTCAACACTTTGTAAATTATGTAAATCGTTTTTCAAGATATTCTACCTCAAAACTAACAAACTAAATAATTTTCAAAATAACTTTTTATCCATTAATATTTGTGACTTTCT